>VDFB02331920.1:76736-114761 GCA_007258455.2 Sequoia sempervirens
TAAACCCTCAACTCTCTACCCTCAACCCTCAAATACCCTTAATTAACCCTAATCCCTCAACCCCTATACCCTCTACCCTATACATTGGACCCTCAACCCTCAACCCTAGTCAAACCCTAAACCCTTACACTCACCCTCTACTAGCTCTACCCTCTACCCTAATATGCATTAAACTGCCCTCAACCCTCTACCATCAACCATCAACCCTCAACCCTCAACCCTTAATCCATCCCCCCTCTCTACCCTAATCCCTCAACCCTATACCATCAACCCTAAACTGTTAAACCCTCTACATCCCTCTACCCTCAACGTCCCAATACCCTCTACCCTAGTTGACCCTAGTAATCCCTTGGCCCTAATCCCTCAACCCTTAAACCTAAGTAAACTCTCTACCCTAATCCCTCAGCCCTCAACCCTTAATCCCTCAACCCTTAAACCCTCAAGTACACTCTACCCTCAACCCTTAAGTACCCTTAAACCCTAATCCCTCATTAACACTTATACCCTCTACCCTATACATTGGACCCTAAACCCTAATCCTTGAACCATATACGTCCCTCAACCCTCTACCCTCTACCCTCAACCCTATACATTAAACCACCCTTAACCCTCAATTTTCTACCCTTTGATCTACCCTATACCTTAAACCCTCAAGCCTCAACCCTTAAACCCTCTACCCTCTACCCTCTGATCTATCCTATATATTAAACCCTCAACCCTCAATTCTCAACCCTCAACCCTTAATCCCTCAACCCTCAACCCTTAAACCCTAAACCCTAGTAAACCTCTATACCCTCTACCATCAACCCTCAACTCTTAATACCTCAACCCCTAATCCATCCCTCCCTCTCTACCCTAACCCATAAGCCCTATACCCTCAACCCTAATCCCTCAACCCTATACGCTCAACCCAATACCCTAAACCCTAAACCATTAAACCCTCAATGTCCCAATACTATATACCCTAGTCAACCCTATAATCCCTCAGCCCTAATCCCTCAACCCTTAAACCCAATTAAACTTTCTACCCTAATCCTTCAACCCTCAACCCTTAATCCTTCAACCCTTAAACCCTCAAGTACTCTCTACCCTCAACCCTCAAGTACCCTTAAACCCTAATCTCGCATTAACCCCTATACCGTCTACCCTATACATTAGACCCTCAACCCTAATACTTCAACCATATGTGTCCCTCAACCCTCTACCCTATACATTAAATCACCCTTAACCCTTAATTTTCTATCCTCTAATCTACTCTATACATTAAACCCTCAAGCCTCAACCCTTAAACCCTCTACCCTCTAATCTACAATATACATTAAACCCTCGACCCTCAATTATCAACCCTCAACCCTTACTCCCTCAACCCTCAACCCTTAAACCCTAGTAAACCCCTATACCCTCTACCATCAACCCTCAACCCTTAATCCATCCCTCCCTCTCTACCCTAATCTCTCAACCCTATAACCTCAACCCTAATCCCTCAACCTTATACCCTCAACCCAATACCCTAAACCCTAAACCATTAAATCCTCTATGTCCCTCTACCCTCAACGTCCCAATACCCTCTACCCTAGTCGACCCTAGTAATCCCTCAACCCTTAAACCCTTAAAATCAAGTAAACTCTCTACCCTAATCCATCAACCCTCGAGTACCCTCTACCCTCTACCCTCAACCCTCAAGTACCCTTAAACCCTAATCCTTCATTAACCCCTATACCCTCTACCATATATATTGGACCCTCAACCCTAATCCTTGAACCATGTACGTCCCTCAACCCTCAACTCTCAACCTTAAACCCTCAACCCTCTACCCTATACATTAAACTGGCCTTAACCCTTAATTCTCTACCCTCTGATCTACCCTATACCTTAAACCCTCAAGCCTCAATCATTAAACCCTCTGATCTACCCTATACATTAAACCCTCAAACCTTAAACCCTAAACCCTAGTAAACCCTTATACCCTCAACCCTCAACCCTCAACCCTTAATACCTCAACCCTTAATCCATCCCTCCCTCTCTACCCTAATCCTTCAACCCTATACCTCAACCCTAATCCATCAACCCTATACCATCAACCCAATACCCTCAACCCTAAACCTAACCTTCTACTGCCCCTCTACCCTCAACGCCCTATCTCTACCCTAGTCAACCCTAGTAGTCTCTCAACCCTTAAACCCTTAAACCCAAGTAAACTCTCTACCCTAATCCCTCAACCCTCAACCCTTAAACCCTCAAGTACCCTCTAACCTCAACCCTCAAGTACCCTTAAACCCTAATCCCTCATTAACCCCTATACCCTCTACCCTATACATTGGACCCTCAACCCTAATCCTTGAACCATATATGTCCCTCAACCCTCTACCCTATACATTAAACCCCTCTTAACCCCCAATTCTCAACCCTCAACCCTTAATCCATCCCTCCCTCTCTACCCTAACCCCTCAACCTTATACCCTCAACCCTAATCCCTCAACCTAATACCCTAAACCCTAAACCGTTAAACCCAATACCCTCTACCCTAGTCGACCCTAGTAATCCCTCTGCCCTAATCCCTCAACCCTTAAACCCTTAAACCCAAGTAAACTCTCTACTCTAATCCCTCCACCCTCAACCCTTAATCCTATTATAACTAAAAAATATCACATTTTTCAATAGCCTCCACCCACCTATCCTTCACATTTCATAGAAATTCATCACATTTTAATCTTATGATCAACAAAAATTGTTGAAATTTCAATGACAAGATCCATTTTGTAGCCTGCATTACCAAATTGACACCCATAAATGAGTTTGAGACTCCATAATCTTTCCCCATTACTAAATAAAAATTAGCACTATTGGCCTAGCAATGCCTCATTAGCGAAGCCCCCATCATAGCCTCACCAATGGCCCGATGAAAGTAGTTCATAACCTAGTATTGGTGTAACAATACCCTATCAGGCTAACTCCTAAGGCGTTCTCTCTAATAGACCGATAGAGTCAACAAAAGTAAGCACATCATTGTAACTCATGAACATCAGTGGAACAAATGTTTCCTTTCCCCCGATGGCCCAATATAATCATAGATTATCAAGAATTAAAATATATTGAGGGAATTAATGTGTATTGGGGTAATATATTTTGGCATCCCACCAATAGATTGAAGGAAAGTTGTTCATCGATGGAGAAGGTGGCTATCCGTGGAAGAAGGATTTCTGTCTCAATGGGATGATGATGATGATTGTACTAACTGATGTGACATCTCAAGGAATCATCGAGATAATTAAAAATAAATTCTTCCCTCCGATGACAAGACTAAAATGGGTGGTGTATTTATGAGCCATAATTGAAGCACAAGTTGATCGCATAATTGTCGTACAATCTAGAAGACTTCATTGAGGACAAAAGTATAAAGGAAAAGCTAGGAGTTCTTACATAGCAAAAACCGGTGGAGGTGAGACCCAAGTAAGTACACCAATCCCAACTGAGAAGTTGTATTTTTTCAAAAGATTAAGAATTCAAACAATGGAGGAAAACATAACAAAACCTAAAGCTAAGAAATAGAAAACTGAGAAGAGACCCCTGAATCAAGACCTAATAGATCAATGCCCTAGGTCAAGGCCAAGACCCAGGAGGAGTGCTCAAATGAATCCTTCAATGGATAGATTATTAGATAAACATTAGGGCTTGGGAGATATTTGGACACTACGACACAAGTATGAACTCTTCATGTATAATTACAAAAAACAATTTAGGTTTCAGCCAGTCTACAACCCGTGGAGGTTGAACTTGGGAAAACTCATGGTGCCCAACTTGTTCATAAATTTAGAACTAATTAAAGCTCTGGCTAGTATATACGACCTCAAGAGGAGAACTATTCAATCACATAATGGGGCTGATGTGCTCTTTGTTTATGAGGATTTAATTTCTAATGTGTTTCAGTTGGAGTGTCCTATGAACTTTCCATTCATGGATAGAGACCTCTTGACATGGTATCACCATATGGATACTAGCTACAAATGATGGAAACTACCCTTGCATATGCCCAAGAATGAAGGAGGCCATCTTAAGAGGTTTTCGAGCAATGAAAACCCTCCTTTTCATGAGGACTTGTTTGAAGAATATTTTTGATACACTTACTATTTAATTGGTCAGGTCTTGGGGGTAGAGGTCCCACCTTTCATGTCTATTACCCCAATGGTCTTAGTTGCAGACATACAAAGAATTGATGCCAAATCATTCAATTATGCTAGATATTTGGCCAATGCCCTAAACCAAGAGCTTCAAAATATTAAAAACAATAGTGAATATATTCATTTCAAACATTATTCTTTTTTCATGCACGAGGGACATGTTAGAAGGGTCTAGAGTGAAGAATTAAGAATAAGAGATACATATGAAAATGGAAACCTCAAACCTGTACAGATGTGGACTTCATTGTGGGATAGTCGATTTGGTAGATCTCATTATCTTTATTTTGAGGAGTTTTTTGTGAAACCATTGATGAAGTTGTTGGGATATCTACCTGATTATAACTTATCCCTAGAAGTACAAAATTTTCTAAGACCAAAGTAAAATGACCCAAGCAATAAGGTGAATCATAATTGGGGAGATTGGTATGCTTTTCTTGATTGCACAGTGATCAAGGTTTATGGGTTTGAAGGAACTCCACACTTGTTGCCATGAGTAGTTCCTGATAGAATTGCCTACTTAGAAATTGTGAGGTAATTAGAAAAATCTAATGCCAAACACCTCAAAGGACACAACAAGCAATCAATTATTCCCAACACTTTATGTTTTGGAAACTTTACATTGGTTGCAAATGAGGGATATGAGGAAATTAATGCTAAATTAGCACAGTATAACCTCCCTCTAGGCAATAAAAGGGAAAATTTTGATGTAGAAGGCTTTATTCACAAAGCAAGGCTATCACAGGGGTTATCAAGATATGAGAATGTGTTCTCAGATGAATATTTGATCAGAAACCATGATGAAGCCTCTACCACTAACAGAATGATTGCATATAATAGGGTTATGCTCGTAGAGGAATGGAAAATAAATGTTCCATTTTATTCGAGGGCATTTGGTGAAATACAAGATCCTCTAGCAAGGATTGAGAAACTCATTGCTCATGTGAATGAACTGGTAAAGGATGTGCCTTCATTTGTCTTTGATGCCACTCATGCAACCTATTCAGGAGTGCAGGCTGAAGATATAGGGCCCTTAGATTATATTCTTTCAAAGCCAACTCTTGAGGTGAGTTTTTTTGTAGATACTGATATAAGTGAAGATGAGGAGAGTGATAAGGAAGATGAGAAAGTATAACAAATAAGTTCTCTTGTAATTGCACAGTATGAGCCTCCTCAGGAACACAATGTTGTAAGATTTGAAGCATTTGTTGATGTTAGGGTCAAGGTTGGACAAGAGTTCATTTTTTATGAAGATTTATTAAGTATTTTGAGTTTAAATCATTTGTTTATGAATATAAAGGAAATAAAATGAGACAAAAGATGCAAGATGTCACTCCTAAATGAGAGGTTGTTGCTTTGGAAGAATTGAAAAAATAAATAGACAAAGATATGGAGTCCATCACTCCTGAGAGAGGAAGAGAGTTACTTCAAGAAGCTGGAGTATTGCTTTTTCCCAAGTGGAATATAAGCTCTACAATTGTGTTTGATAGTTTCAGAAAGAGAGGGGATAAAACAATGAACTTAATAGAGGAAGCAAGTGATAAGATGTATTCAGGATCTGGATACAATCCAGATGAGGCCACCTTGCTTATTTTGTGACTATGTACCCCCATGACAAAAGACCAGTTTTGATTGATAATCCAAACCAAATGTTTGGACATCTCTTGGTCCAAAGAGTAGGGGATACCAATCCCATTGAGATAGTAGAATTGAATGTCAATGTGGCAAAATTCACCAAAGCACAAATTGATAAGTTGGTTAAAGAAAATGACAGGTTGAAGAAGGAATTCGCACATCAAAGAGAAAGATCATCTTCCTATTCCACACCAGAGTTGTATTCCCCATGAATGAAAAGGATAAAAGAGTATTGGATGCAATGGCTAATACAACTTATTGGAAAAAATTCCACTTGAAATCTTAGGAAAAATGTAAAGAATTAGAGAAAGAAGTTAAAACCATCAAGTATAATACTGCATCTAAAATGATCAAGGGGATATTCAATAAGATGATTAAATGTGTTGATAAATAATGGAGACAATTTGAGCAGGTATACTCAGCAATAGAGGAGAATGATCAACTATAGGGGAGAATAATTGAAAAGAGAGGAGCTTTGAGACAAGCAAATCCTAAAAGGACAAATAATGCAGACACATAACAAATTGGTAGAATCACACAATGGATATCATAACAGGCTCATCGAAGATCTTGACTACTTCAATTCAACTCCAACACTTTATGATGATATGGGAAATCCTCGAAAGTATGATGATTGGAAGGAAGACTTCGATCCACTTCTGGCTGTTGCACTACATGAAATCAATGATGAGGACATAATTTTACAAAATAATCACAAGCATCTCGAGAAGATGATGTATAGGGAATATGATATGAGGTAAGTGATCTCCAATAGAGACACTTGTGTTGAACAAGAGTACATTCATCACCTCTCTACATTTAATTTGTTCCTTAACCAAACTATGGATATACCAGACACAACGGGACAACCATCAGGATGAAAGGAGTCAACTGACAACATGAGCACCCTATCATGGAGTAGTAGCTTTGAATAGATCTCAGGTGGTCTTGGGCTTCTACTTGGAGATTAACAGATTGTTGCATTCATTTGCTGCTATATTTTGTTTTCTTAATTATTTTTAGGTATCAAATGACATGACTCTTTGTAACGGGTCTATAGCTTGTTACCTCTCATCTATATATAAGAGAGACCAAGACCCGAATAGATCATCATTACATCATTTCCATTTAGGGTAGGCATTAGTAAGAACATAGATTGCACCAATTTTCCGATCCACCTCATATTAGAAACTACTATTATAATGCATATTATTCAAAGATAAATATAATGTAGAAGGTTATGCATAATTGTTAATTTTCTTTCAAGTGCTCAACTATTGTGTGGATTTATATGCTTGTATTTTATTTGGCTATCTCTGAAGTGGTTGTTTATGTTATTCAAATTGAGTGTGTGAAAATATATTTAATTTTTCAATACACATTTGTTGTAATTGTGTGATGTTGTTGACTGGTTTCAGTGTGCAGAAGAATTAAATTTCCTTTTAAGAAATCAAATTTGATAGGTTTCTATTTGGATTAAGTCCTTTTGAATAGATTGTCTTAATTGGTTTCCTTTCACATATGAATTAAATCCTTTCACAACATCATAGTAGCATAAGGGTATATCACTAGGATTACTAAGAAGAGCCTAAATAACTGACATACATACACGTTTGCACAAGGTGCAAACATTCAGAATGCCAAACTATTTGAGTTAAGATGGAGAGTGAATCTACCTGTTGATGGTCAAAATAGCACAACAACATGCAAACAGAATATTGCTATTTTGTTTCTCCTAAAAGAGAAAGATAACACATGGATACCTAACTCCCAAGGTCTTGTTAATCGATTCACGACTGTGCTGATTTCACTCAATGGTTGATGTAACTATAATGTTCAAGGGGCCTGCTGGTGTTGAGCTTCTGGATTGTTATAAGATCAAACATTAAACCTACTTTAACCGGGGTTTCAAAGAAATAGAAAAAGATAGATTAAAGCTTTGGAACTGAAGAGAATGTTAATTCATCCAAGTAATCAGACTTGTTGCCTTCCAAGGAATTCCTAAACTAAAACTGTAAAATAAAATCAACTTGTAATTAATACACAGTTTCATTCATTCACAGTGCAAGCTTCAACAACAGATTGCAAATCATCATTTAAACAAAACATAAGATAAAGTTCCCTTCCCTGAAAGCTTTCCAAATCAAATAATTAACCCAAGATAAATACCATTCTGGAGCACAATACGAAGTAGATTTAAATCTAGTTGCTTCTACTGTTGGTGAAACAGATAAACATCATTTACAAATTTGGAAAAATCACCAGTGTACAGAAAACTTGTGTCTTCAGATTATCTCCATCTACACTAAGAAAACTTGAAAGATACATCATTGCCTTCTACTCTCGAGTTTCTCTACCTTCTAACCCTAACTTACTAATTCTTAACAAAAGAAAGTCTCTCTCTCTACGTGTGTCTCTCTAAAATTTATGTATGCTCTAAAGTATATCTATCTCCTCCCTCTTTTCTTTTTTTTCACAAAGAGGCCAAAATGCCATATATACACGTGCCTTCAAAATATGTTGGCCCCTGCTTTAAGGTTTACAATATGTGTCAGCTTGTAGCAGAGTCGGCCCTAGAAGAGTTTGAATAAAGTCAAGGATGAATTTAATGCACATACCCTACTGATGTCAGTGAGAGATTGCTCCAGGGATGGCCTTTCAGATCTTTTGCAACCATTGCATTAACTTCTAGCCCCCATGTCTACCATTAAGACTTTACACGTTTCACCCTCGACCTCTAAAACTGCTTCGCAAAGTGGCTTGAATGTTCCAGGGGTATTTTCGTTCATCTCCACCTACTTTGGCCAGTGGACGTCCCATCCATCATTAAGACTCGTGACTTCCCCTTTTCACGTTTTCCTCTTGACCTAGAACCTTCGTGGGGTGACTTCCCTGAAAAACAACATCAGATGCTCCCGACCTACTTTAATCCTGCAAAACAATGCCTTCATCAGTCCTCTAAAGCATAGAAAATATCATCATTCATCCTACCTTTCATATATCTCTCATTCAATTATACTCAGCAAAAAGAAACTCAACTCTGGCGGAGGCGGAACCAAATCCAACCCAAAGACAAACCTACCTTCAAAACTGGTGGTGGCAGAACCAAAATGAAACCGGAACCGGGCCCAGAGTCAGAACGGGGGCAAGACACAAACTTTTACTAACTTCACATTCATTGCGTCATTCTGGCTCTGACCCTGCAAAAGGTAACAACGCAAAAACCAAAACCCGAAACTCAACCGAGTGATCGAAACTGGAGAAAAAAATGAACCCAATGGAACTGGGACCAGAACTAAATCCGACCCTGAAACTTTTAAAATTTTCAGGTTCGGGTTCCGTCCTGACCCCGCCTTTGAAAAAACTCAAAAATATGACGAAGAAAAAGATGAGAAGAAAGAAACAAGGGGAGAAAGCACCCCACGACAAAACATAAAAAAAAAAGATAAATAAACAAACAATACCGACGGAACCGGGACTAGAATGAAACCCAAACCTAGAACTTTTAAGAAGCTCTAGAGTTCAGTTTTGGTTCTAATTCCGCACCCGCCGGAAAAAACCAAAAGACACGCCAGGAAAAAACAAAAGAGGCGGAACTGGGGCCGGGAAAGGAACTAAAATCAGAACTTGAAAGAAATTCTAAGTTCAATTTCAGTCCCAGTTCCAGGTCCGCCAGAACAAAAAGAAAAGGCCCAAGGAGGAAAGGAAAATTCCTAAGGTAGGGGACACAAAATCAAAGGAAAACGACAAATAAACAGGAGAAAAGGAGCAACCCAAAAGTTAGTCGAAAACAACCAACGAAGAAGAAACAAAAAGAAAAGTGGAGTCGGCGTCGAGATGGAAAACGAACCAGAAACCTTGAAAGAGTTCAACGTTCAGATTCAACTCTGGACCTGGCTCTGACAAAACAAAAGATAGACTTTAGGAGGAAAACAAAAGAACTCATAAGACCTATCCAAACAACCAAAGGCGATGAAAACAAAAGAAAAGGGGGACCCATTTTGTTCCAAAGTAAAATAAAATGGGGTGGTTATGCAAGGCATAACAAAATGGCGACTTGGTTGGGAAAATGGTTTAACCATTTTCAAGAAACTGAAGGATTCAGCTACCCAGAATCCTTGGTTTATGGACATTACCACTCCAGTTGGGTCAGTTTTAACAACCAAGGTTGAGCTAGAATCTCAAAATGTAAATCAACACTGGCTACCCCTGAATCTATGTGTGTGCTTGATGGTGTATCACCCTTTCATAAAGTTTCCCTCATCTTTCGAATAACAATGTGTAAGATTTGAACTACATAAGTTGATTCCCTTTAGTTGTTTGTGCAATGATATCTTGGGCATTGCTCCGCTGCTAGTCAAGCGTCCATAGCTCTGATGGAGATACCTCTAGTTTTCTCACAGTATTGCTCTACTTCTAGTCAGGCGTCCATAGCCCCAGTAGAGATACTAGAATCACCCATTCATATTGAGATTTCTTTTCTTAGATAGTTCTCTTTTCCTTTCTCTTCGAGTTTTAGATATTTCATTCAAAAAAAAAAATTCAATATGTTAGATGTTAAACATCTATACTAGGTTGAAAACTACCATGGACCTCATAAAAGCATCTGGGGAATTGGATTTTTCACTCAAATCTTACAACACCATCGCCCTAGGACAATTATATCATTACAAAAGGAGATTTTCTTAATGACTTTTGGTAGATTCAGTGGTAGTTAATGAAGATTGTTTACTTTACACCTTGTTTTCAAGACTTTCCACAACTCTTATTGATAATGGGCATAAACAATGAATTTAGGACAAAATCATCCAATCAAAAAACCTGAAAAAATATCTAAACCGGCTTCTCTCCTAGTAACCAAAGTATACTTCAGATAACCACCCCCTTTCACAACTGTATAACATGAAGGTCCCCACAAGGAAAAACAAAAGGAACGAAAAGAAAATGAACAAAAGAAAATGCCAACAGGGAAAACAACAAAAATATTTACATACAAAACAACAAATTATTTACATATACACAACCCAACAGAATACAAGATCCTTCCTGGCCCAAAGTATTGTTTGAGAAATTGTCCATTGACAGGCAATGGAATGGGTTCTCCTGTTAGGCTACTCAGCCAGAAAGCATTTTCTCCTAGGATCTCAGCAATTTGATAGGGACCTAACTAGAGCTTATCAAACTTTTGGTGATCACCCTTCTTTTCATTAACTTTATCCCATAGCGGCACAAGGTCTGATATTCTGAAAGCCTTGATTCTGGCTCTTTTTTCAAACCAATGTTTGACAATAGCCTGGTGTTTAAAGAATTGTTGTAGAGCAGCATCTCTCTGCTCTTCTAATTTTAACAAGCCAGCTAACCTTACTTCAATCCTATCATCACCGGAGTAAAATTTCTGCATAAACTTAAGAATAGGTATTTGCAAGTGAATAGGGAACACAGGTTCTTGTCCATATACTAACTTAAATGGTGAATTCTTTAATGTATCCTTGATCCTAGTCCTATCTGACCATAACATGAACCTTAGCTGGGTATGCTAGTCTCTAGGATTTTTCTCTAACAGTTTCTTGATTAAGTATCCTAAGAGATTCTTAATAGTTGATTATGCAACACCTTGTGGGTAATAGTTTGAAGAATACTTTAAAACAATTTTATGATCATAATTCCATGAAATGAACTCGGCAGAGGAAAAGGTAGGGCCATTGTCACATACCAGTACGAAGGGTACTCCAAACCTGGTCGTGATGTATTCAGTGAGGAACTTGATTACTACCTTCGTTGTGCTATTCTTGTAAGGTATAGCTTTTGTCCATCTTGTGCAGTAATCTGTGGTAGTCAAAATGAATTTGTGTCCTACAGAAGAATTTGGGTTAATGACCCCAACAAAATCAAGTGCCCATTGGGCAAATGGCCTTACCTCATATACTGGTTGTAGAGGCATGGCTAGATGGCGCTCCCTTGATGCAGAAATTTGACATACATGACATATCCTTACATGTTGGTGAGCATCCTTAAACACACATGGCCAATAATAACAGATCTGAGAATTTGATGTGCTAATGAATCTGTAGAACCATGGCCTGTGCCATGTTTCCCATGAAATTCAACAATTATGTGCCTAGCTTCTTGCTGATCAAGGCATCATAGGTAAACTCCCTCAAAGTTATTCCTATATAACAATCCTCTTTTGAGCATATAATGGGATCTTTTCATTAGCAGTGCTCTCCTTTGAGTTGTATTCATTCCCTCTAAGCACCGATTATTAAGCATGAAATAAATGATATCGGCATACCAAGGGTCATTGGAAAAGGATTGTGTTGTGTATTGTTGACAAATAATGTTCTCACCAGGATCCGCCATTGATTTAGATAGGCCTTGACCTCGGACAAGTTTCATAGGGTGAATCTCCAGCTCGAACTCCTGTAGAATAGCCATCCATTTCCCCCTTCATTCTCCCAACTCGCTTTGCATAAGTAAAGACTTCACAGCAGCATCAAGAACTACAACAATGATCTGACTTTGAAGGATATAGTGTCTGAACTTCTTAACAGCTCTAACTAATGCAAAAGCTTGTTTCTAAAGAGGTGGATACTTGACTTTAGCATTTTAAATGGAGAGCTCATGAAAGCAAATGGCCTTTCATCCCATTCACCTCTTCATTGTGTGAGGATAGCAGAACATGAGTGTTCAGAGGTAAAAGAATAGATATAGAATGGCTTCAAGTAGTCAGGACTGGTGAGGACTGGTGCTTCAGATATTGATTGCTTAACCTAAGAAAAGGTAGCCTTGGCCTCATTACTTCATTCTATTCTAGCATCCTTCTTCATCATTTCATTCAAAGGTTTAACAATCTCTGCAAAACCTATGACAAACTTTCTCACAAAGTTGATCTTTCCGAAGAAAGATCCCATCTCCTTCTTACTTCCTGCCATGGTTAACTTTAAAATAGACTCAACTCAGTTTGGATCTATCAATATCCCTCTTTCCAAGATTATGTGTCCCAAAAGTTTCCCTTCAAAAACCCCAAACACACACTTTTTGGGATTTAGAGAGACACCATATCGGATACATCTTTCAAGAACTTTAGCCAAGTCTATAGCATGGTTTAGTCTATCTTTAGAGAATACTGTCAGGTCATCCATGTAAATGATGATGCACTTGCCAATCAAATCTTTGAACGCTATGTCCATGGCACACTGAAAGGTTGCTCCGGCATTTATCAAACCAAATGGCATCCTCCTATAAGCAAATGTTCCCCACTTAGTAGTGAAGGTTGTCTTCATTCTATCTTCATTATTAACAATCACCTGATTGTATCTAGAATAACCATCCAGGAATGAAATTATCTGAGACCAATTGATAGTTTGTAGGATTTCATCTAGAGAAGGGAGTGGGTAGTTATCTTTTTCTGAAGCTCTATTCAAATTCCTGAAGTCTACACATAGCCTGATCTCTCCATTCTTCTTACGAACTGGAACCAAGTTAGCCACCCATGTTGAATGTCATATGGGGAAGATTATTCTTGCAGAAAGAAATTTCTGAACTTCCTTAAAGATCAGTGGTTCAATCAAGGCATTGACAGGATGTCGTTTCTATCAAAATAGTCTAACTTCAAGTTTCTAGGGAATAGTATGAGTTATCACAAAAGCATCAAATTTTTTTAGATCTTTATACCCCCAAACTATTGCAGCAACATCTTTCTTTAGTGTTCTCAGTATATCTTTTCTAATTGCTCTAGGGCAAGCTTTCCCTATGTAAACATTTCTTTCAGGGCCAAAATCAGCTAGGTTAACAGTTTCATATTCGCCTCCTTTATCTTTGGTTGACACCTTTTCCCGAGCCCTTGGGTCTGAATCAAAAATCCTTTCTAAGGCCACCATTCCCTTGGGAATGCTATTACCTTTTAGATTGAGGATCCCCTCCAGATCACAATCTTCGAGGTTCCAATCTCCTTGATCCCTGTCAGACTCATTGATGATTTGTGCTTCAAAAACGTCTGAGCTTGCTAAAAAATAAAGGATATGTCGATCATCATCAAAAGCTTGAAAGTTCTTGACAATATCAAGAATAGTCGGGGTGGATATCAATTCTACTGAGAATCTCTTAAGCTTGGAGCCTTGCATGGGCTCCAGGATACTTGCAGCAATAGCTAATGAATCAACTATTTGATTGTATTCTCTAGGGATTAAACTAATCCCAAAAGCATCAAAGTCTTCAATTAGGTTCCATACCCAATTTCTATAAGCTGCCAACCTTTTATTGTGACATGTGTACTAGTTGCGTACTTGCTTGATAATCACTTCCAAATCTCCTTTGACCATCAAGGTAGTGACTTTCTTCTAATGTGCCTACATTAGTCCCTGAGCTAATGCTTCATACTCTGTTATATTGTTGGTGCATCCAAATTGCAACCTATAAGAAGCAAATAAAGTTTTCCCTTTCAAGCTGGTTAATTCAATTCCAGCACCACAGCCTGTTTTAGATTTGGATCCATCAAACATGAGGGTCCATAGCTGGTCATGAGCTGGGGTTGATTCCTTTGAGGTTGTTGTGGGTGTTCAGATAATATGAACCATAGGTGGGGGCACTTGATCTTTTGCATCAAATATTGAGAATGGATGTTCAATAGGCTTATCAGGTGCAATATCCAATTCCTGCTTAGATATATTATGTAATCCTAGGATATCTTTCCAACAGTCACTTGTATATTTGATTGATCCCTTTAGTTTTGGTATACTTGTGAGTGCATGGGGTATCAAACAAACCTTGGGGTTGTTCAACACAACTACGTTGGTCCGATATCATGACCGGGGTAGGTTCAATTTGAGGAGGGACTTCTTCTGAGGGTATATTATCCTTGGTTAACATTATGGCATTTTTGGATTCGAAGGAGAAGTGATCTGAAATGGCCTCGAGATGACCTGGGCCAGTTTCTCCTATGTGACAAACATGCTTTAGGACACTGATGTAGGGTTGGCAGGTCAGTTATGAATGATTTTGGTAATGCACCCTACGCCAATTAGGGAGTAAAAGACTTTGCATATCGATGTCCTCCCCTAAGACTAGTTGATCCTGTTGTAGCTTCCTGATCAATACATGTTGTTTTTCATTAATCATGGGATCAGGGGATTTTTGTATTGACAAATCCTTAGAATCAAGAACCAAAAATGTCAAAATTTCTTCTCTTTTATAAACCCCTATCTCAATTTCAAAATAAGCTACCTCGTTGGGACAATCATACTCAGTGATAATATGTTTGAGGCAAGGTTCACTTTCAATCCTAATCTGTGTGGGCACTCCCTTCCATGGAAGCCACATATGTGAAAAGTCGAGGGAGAGATATCCCCCTATACTTTTCATTAAATCTCTACTTAAGAGCATACCATAAGTCTCGGGAATGTCTGCTACCTGAATATCCATATTGGTTAAAATCTTAGGGTCAGACCCTACTTGCACATGTATATTTCTTAATTCTCCAACTACATTAACCTTTGTTTTATCAAGTTGGATGACCTTCTTGTTTGTTTGGGTAGGGTTCAATCCCAATTTTTTGCATATAGAAAATGGCATCACAATGCCAGAAGCCCCTGAATCTAGTAGACAGTTGTGTAGGTTCTTCCTACAGATACTCAAACTCAAAAGAAATGGTGGGGTACCTACATTGCTTCTGTACAAAGTTGCGTTCATGTTT
Source organism: Sequoia sempervirens (assembly GCA_007258455.2). Taxonomy (NCBI): domain Eukaryota; kingdom Viridiplantae; phylum Streptophyta; class Pinopsida; order Cupressales; family Cupressaceae; genus Sequoia; species Sequoia sempervirens. The sequence continues at coordinate 92,238 of VDFB02331920.1, forward strand.
GCAGCGAGTACCACCTTGGTTTTCCCTTTTGATTTATCAGCTTCTTCCAAAGCTTTCAGCACTATCTCTCGTTGGGCAGGGCACCACTTCAGGATATCAAATTATGATAAAGAGGTTTTTTGTTTCTTCATTTTTGAAACAATATCAAATTCTGCGTTATAGCTCGGATTACATTTGAAAACACAAGGTGAATTACCCTTGTTATGGGAGTCAGGCGGACCCTTTGGTGGAGGAGGGTTGTTATCAGCACTCTGATTCAGAGGCACCATATGGTTAGGTGGTGCTGATGTAGTGAACGGACCCTTATCCTGATTTCTTAGGAAGTGTCCTCCCTTTGTCTAAAAGGCTTGGGCATCGTACGAATCCTCCTCTGGTTCATTCTCATTTTGCATTGGGAATGACGGTTTTTCTTCAAAGAGATCATAAGTCATAGTTGTATCCACTGAGTCACCTCCTTTGTTTGAATTCCCTTGGAACGTTTAGGCATCTTCCTGTGCCATCTTGAAAACCTTCTCCATTTTAGGGTAGTTTACCTTAGAATGAGTTGCAGTATCATGCAACCTGCACCAATTAGTCATAAAATTGAGGTCAGCCACATTTGCAACATGGGGCCTATCCTCATTAGCTTAATAATTGTGAGGAACTCCTCCGTTATTTGGCCATGTATTTCATTGTCGGTTGTTATTTGGCCTCTGGTTATATCCTCTATTTTGATTTTGATATCCTTGGTTAGGGGAGTTTTGGTCTTGATAACCCCTCTAGTTGTGATTGTTGTTATTCTGATAATTAGCTTGATTGTTATTGCTCTGATTAGGGTAATTACCTTGGTTCTGAGAGGGGTTCAGTTTAAGCTGAGCCATATCATTTCTGAATTGAGATAGAGTTTTCTTTAAGGTCTCCACCTCATTTATGAGTTGAACTATCCTTTCACTTTCAGCACTCTTAGCAACAGGTGGCTGACTGACAAGATTTGGTATTCCAGCTTGGTTATGATGACCATGCAGACTATGACAAGCCTATGATTGTTGAAAGAAGGTAGGAGCTCCGTTGACAAAGAATGGAATAGTAGATTGAGTCTACAACTCAGATATAGGTCCATAATGTGAAGAAGACATCCCTGGGACAGTATTGAATAAAGGGGGTGGATTAGGCATTTGATACCCCATTGAAGGAAAACCTCCTCCCAAGCTTCCTTGTTGAGAGCTAGTTTGTTGTTGCAACATGATGGCTAGATGATAAACCTTAGACAGAGAATCAATATATGTCGGCTGATAAGTCCTTTATAGGAGCAGGCCAAGCAAAGGGTCTATAACTCTAAAATATGCTTGAATGGCACTATTCTCAACAACTAGATAGGGGTCCTACAGTCTCCTATACATCCGTTGAAACCTGGTATTAAACAAGGGCAGGGATTCACATGGCTCCTTCCTAATGGTAGCAAATTGGTGGAACAAAATGGTTGGATCGACATAAACTCTGAACTAATTGATGAAAGCATTTTCCAGGTATGTCCAGCTCCAAATAGAACCTTGTGGAAGATTTAGGTACCAGTTGTACACCATATCCCCTAAGGAATAAGGGAATAACCTACAAACCACATCATGGTGAGCTATCTAGGCTCTAGTACAAGCATCCTTGAAAGCTTGTATGTACTCTTCAACACTCCTTGATTCGCCATGAAGGTATTTGGGACAAAATCTCTCAAGATTCTTAGGCATATCATGAAAGCCTCCAGGAATAGTCCCCAATGGAGAGGGATTATTCATAAAAATGTCATTGGTAGCAGTGGTGGGGGTTGAGCCAGTTGTAATAGTAATTGAGATGGATTTGGTGGTGAATTAACAGGTATCCACTAGGGTATTGGTGAAAAGCTTGGTGGAGTGAAGGGAGCTGACAAGGGTGGTATGATGGTTGGCCCAGTCTTGTGAATCTTGTGTCTTGTTGGGGTCTTGAGTTCTATCAAAGGTGGTGGGTTGTCGGTTGATCGAAGAACTCTATGGGGCCTCTCTGGTGACGAAGACCCAATATTATCCAGCTTGCTCTTTTGGGCCCTCCTTCTAGCACCAATCTTGTTGATGGTCAAAATAGAACAACAACATGCAAATAGAATATTGCTATTTTGTTTCTCCTAAAAGAGAAAGATAACACATGGATACCTAACTCCCAAGGTCCTGTTAATCGATTCATGACTGTGCTGATTTCACTCAATGGTTGATGTAACTATAATGTTCAAGGGGCCTACTAGTGTTGAGCTTCTGGATTGTTACAAGATCAAACATTAAACCTACTTTAACCAAGGATTTAAAGAAACAAAAAAAGATAGATTAAAGCTTTGGAACTGAAGAGAATGCTAATTCATCCAAGTAATTAGACTTGTTGCCTTCCAAGGAATTCCTAAACTAAAACTACAGAATAAAATCAACTTGTAATTAATACACAGTTTCATTCATTCACAGTGCAAACTTCAACAGCAAATTGCAAATCATCATTTAAACAAAACATAAGATAAAGTTCCCTTCCTTGAAAGCTTTCCAAATCAAATAATTAACCCAAGATAAATACCATTCTGGAGCACAATACGAAGTAGATTTAAATCTAGCTACTTCTATTGTTGGTGAAACAGATAAACAGAATTTACAAATCTGAAAAAATCACCAGTGTACAGAAAACCCATGTCTTTAGATTATCTCCATCTACACTAAGAAAACTTGAAAGATACATCACTGCCTTCTACTCTCGAGTTTCTCTACCTTCTAACACTAACTTACTAATTCTTAACAAAAGAAAGTCTCTCTCTGCATGTGTCTCTCTAAAATTTATGTATGCTCTAAAATATATCTATCTCCTCCCTCTTTTAATTTTTTCACAAAGAGGCCAAAATGCAATATATACACACGCCTTCAAACTGTGTCGGACCCTGCTTTAGGGTTTATAATATGTGTTAGCTTGCAGCAGAGTCGGCCCTAGAAGAATTTGAATAAAGTCAAGGATGAATTTAATGCATATACCCTACTCATGTTGGTGAGAGATCACTCCAGGGATGGCCTTTCAGATCTTTTGCAACCATCGCATTAACTTCTAGCCCCCGTGTCCACCATTAAGACTTTACGCATTTCACCCTCAACCTCAAAAATTGCTCCGCAGAGTGGCTTGAATGTCCCAGGGGTATTGTCATTCATGTCCACCTACTTCATCCAGTGGATGTCTCGTCTATCATTAAGACTCGTGACTTCCCCTTTTCACATTTTCCTCTCGGCCTGGAACCTTCGCGGGGTGACTTCCCTGAAAAATAGCATTAGATGCTCCCAACCTGCTTTAATCCTACAAAACAATTCCTTCATCAGTTCTCTAAAGCATAGAAAATATCATCATTCATCCTACCTTTCATATATCTCTCATTCAATTATACTCAACAAAAAGAAACTCAACTCTAGCGAAGACAGAACCAAATCCGAACTAGAGACAAACCTACCTTCAAAACTAGCAGGGGAAAAACTAAAATGAAACCGGAACCGAAACTAGAGTCAGAACGGGGGCAAGACACAAACCTTTTTCTAACCTCACATTCATTGCGCCATTCCAGCTCCGATCCCACAAAAGGTAATGATGCAAAAACCAAAACCTGACACTCGACCGAGTGATCAGAACCGAAGAAAAAAAATGAACTCGGTGGAACTGGGACCGGAACTAAATCCGACCCTGAAAATTTTCAAAGTTTCAAGTTTGGGTTCCGTCCCGACCTCACCTCTAACAAAACTCAAAAAGATGATAAAGAAAAATACGAGAAGAAAGAAACAAGGGGAGAAAGCACCCCATGACAAAACATTGAAACAAAAGATAAATAAACAAACAAGACCGGTGGATCCGGGACCAGAACGGAACCTGAACTTGGAACTTTTAAGAAGTTCCAGAGTTTGGTTCTGGATTCAGTTCCATGTCCACTGGAACAAAACCAAAGACGCGCATGGAAAAAACAAAAGAGGTGGTATCGGGGTGGGGAAAGGAACTGAAATCAGAACTTGAAAGAAATTCTAAGTTCAGTTTCAGCCCCAGTTCTGGGTCTGCCAAAACAAAAAGAAAAGGCCCAAGGAGGAAAGGAAATTCCTAAGGTAGGGGACACAAAATCAAAGGAAAACAACAAACAAACAGGAGAAAAGGAGCAACCCAAAAGTTAGTTGAAAACAACCAATGAAGAAGAAACAAAAAGAAAAGTGGAGTCAAAGTCGGGATGGAAAATGAACCAGAAACCTTGACAGAGTTCAATGTTTAGATTCAACTCTGGACCCGGCTCCGACAGAACAAAAGACAGACTTTAGGAGGAAAACAAAATAACTCTTAAGACCTATCCAAACAACCAAAGGTGTTGAAAACAAAAGAAAAGGGGGACGCATTTTGTTCCAAAATAAAATAAAATGGGGTGGTTATGCAAGGCATAACACTACCCATCTTATAGAAGCCTATCTCCAAAACCATCATTCACCCCTCCACTTCATCCACCCAATAGAAGTAGGCATTGGTCATAATTAGATATTGAATACAAAATACAACTCACAAAGTTGAATTCTCAATTGCTCTCATTAGAAATTAGTCACTAAAACTTTGTATCTACTCCACCTTCATGTGCCTTAGTGAGTAGATTGCTTAATTTAGGAACCATATTTACCTATAAATATACCTTATTGTTCGGGTATACCCACCTAGGTCTAGCACAACTTGAAGAGTAGAAGGTAATCAATTGTGTTTACCTTGTTTGTGGGCCAAAGGTGTATTAAGGGATTGCCACCCCCTTATGGTTTAAAACATGCACTTTTGAGACTTAAAATCCCTCAACCCTTAAACCCTCAAGTACCCTCTACCCTCTACCCTCAGCCCTCAAGTACCCTTAAACCCTAATCCCTTATTAACCCCTATACCCTCTACCCTATACATTGGACCCTCAACCCTAATCCTTGAACCATATACATCCCTCAACCCTTTACCCTCAACCTTAAACCCTCAACCCTTAACCCTCTACCCTATACATTAAACTACCCTTAACCCTCAATTCTCAACCCTCAACTCTTAATCCCTCAACCCTCAATCCTTAATCTACACAAAATATTGTGGTAAAGGAAAATTTTACTTTTTTTATGATTATCTGGAGGAATAAATGGGGAATGTTGGTCACAGTATGGATCTTATCACACAAATTGTTGCATTTCATGTTAAATACAATGAAAAGTAAAGGCAGTAGATCTTTTGATGCAAGTGAAATATAGGCAAGCAATTGAAGGCTAGTGAATATTGGGGAAGGATTTTTTGTTCTAACACCCTTAATCCCTACTAGATCAGAACAATTAGGTGCTAAATTAGGCAATACATCAGATGCTAAATTAGGTGCCACAAAAGGCTCTAAAGCAAGCGCTAAAATAGGTACTAAAATGGGCGCTAATGTAGATGTTAATCTAGTTGCTAATTTAGGCACTAATCTAGACATTACAATAGGCATAGTTTTTGGCACTAATCTTGGTGTTAATCTAGGTATTAATAAGGTTGTTATAGTGGGTGTTAATAGTGGTGCTAATCTTGGTGCTAATTGCAGCACTAATGTCGACACAAATTCGCATCGACTTGTTCTGGTTGACGCAAAAATGCCAAAAATAGTGCCATCCCAAAAAATAGTGTTGAATTTTCCCAAAAAATAGAGAAAAATACATTAAAATAGTAGGTGGAAGCAAAAAAGGGAGCTAATCACAGGGATTTGTTGTAGTGTCACCTTGGTTCCTTATACCTTGGCACATAACATCAAGTACATTATCAAATCTAGGTTACTTGTATTAATGCAACATGATGATTATCTATACTCCCTCTTCATCCATATATTCATCATCCCTATCTCTTTCCATCCTTCATCCTTTACTCCTCCCATTCATTTTGAGGGCACACCCATGTTCTTTGAACCCACCTATCCTCTCAAGGGGCATACTTAACTTGGATCCTTGTAATGACTTGGGAATCATGCCACTAATCACCATCCCTTTCTACCCACTATATTTTATTCTTATATGATACAATGCCACTTCTTATGTTACAGTCACGATGTCATATCAAAGAGGAGTAAAATATAGACACCTAAAATTGACCACACTTGACTTTACCCTATCTTATCCATTAATTAAATAAGTATTTATTATTTGATTAATTAATTTATCCTTCACATTTTATCCCACCTTATTTTAATGATTAATTAAATAAATATCTATTATTTATTTAATTAATTTATCCTTTACCTTTATCCCCTACCCTAATTAAATGAATTTTTATATTTATTTAAGTCTAGCCTTATTTCAAAATCCTCTAGCTAAATCAATTAATTAATGGATTTAGGCTAATTAATCCCCACCACCTTTTTCTCCAATATTTAATTTCATTTTATCCCTCAATCCTTGTCATTTAATCCAATCTATTAAATCCATTCACATGGATCACAATCTAAATTTTTCATCATGTGACAAGTATCCCTTCCACCTTTATCCTCTCACATGTGAGAGGATCCAAAATTCGAACATACCTTTTACACCCTTATCATTCATGTGACACTTGTCATATGACTACAAATTTGATCCAAACCATAATCCTCAATCAATCCTATCGATCCATCAATCTATCTATCTTGGCCTTGATTTCCATCATAGAAATTCTATAAATAAAAGGCCTATCATCCCATTTGAGAATCCACTTTCATGGTCCAGCGTTATTATATTGAATATTCTATCTTCATATCCCTATGTTATCCAAATTTATATTGAATCTCTCTTCATCATATCCTCATTCTATCCATTTGATCTCTCATCATCTCAATCCTACTATCATGCTACTAGTTTTATAAAAAACCACATTCTATTGTAATCAAAGGAGAAAATCAAGAGAGTGTTGGGTGCAACTCTTCTTCTATATCAATCAGAGGAGAAAGGAGTGAACAATGTAAAAGGTTTCATTTGCATGATTTGAATCTTTATGTCATTAACCTTGTTCAGTTTTCTTGTCTTTACTAGTATTTAATTTAATATAGATTTAAATATCTACAAGTGCTCAACAATGGTCATTGTCATTGACACAAAATATATAGCAGTTAAGTATACCAAGTGCCTAATGCATCTCTAGACAAGTGCAATAAGAAGAAAAAGTAGTTCTAAGATGAAAGATATATATTATATGGCCTATTTGGTACCTATCATATTGAGTGACTAATTTAGTACCTTATAATATTAGGTGATTGATTTCATACCTTGTCATTTGGTCACCAACTCATTTACAAATTGAGCTACCAATGAGTTCAAAATAGGAGGTGATAATTTTGGAGCTACTAGTGTGAGATGATCTAGTATGAAGGTTTTATGACAAAGTGAAAACATCTCACATATAAATGTAGTCAAGCATATATGATCCTAGACTAAATCAAAGTATTTAAGGAATAACATGAATTTCTAAATATGTAGATAGTATATGCCTCTTGTGAGCTTTGAATTTTTACTTGGAAATCATTGCATCAAATGATGTTGATCACAATATTGAATTTTTTAAATTGAACCTATTGAAATTAACTATTGTGGAAGGAGTTAGATCAAAGAGACTTATTCTAAGGCCATAAATATTAGTCTATTATTTTATCTTGAAATTATGATTAATTAGAGTCTATATATATGCAGTATGTTGTGCTAAAATTAGGCTCATAATGAGGTAGTTGTGTTGTTTATTCTTCGATATTCAAGAAGGAATTATATAGACTAGATAATCTCCTTATATGTGTATAGAAATTCAATTGTTTTTTAGAGCTTAGGTATTTACGTCTAGAATTCTACTAACTAAAATATCTAACACTAATTTTTTAAGTCATCATATTTTACACAATGCAACATTTTTATTTTGGAAATCGAGGGGAATCAACAGGTTATCCCAATGACCTGAAGCTTAGCTCTTTGATAGGGTGAGCCCCCTATAACCCCTTGAGGCTGCAAACCAAGCTTGAACATGCCAACAACCAGGTAAACCCAAGCAAGGAGAAAAAATCTCGAGACCTATATGGAATGAACCCAAAGCCCTTAACCAACTACACCACCCATTCAGGCTATACACTACAACATTTTTAGATGGAATGTTCTAGGATTACTTGAATCATTTCTTCAATGCTTTATTTTGAAATTAAAAGACTAAAACACTCCAAACTAAATTCAACCTTAAATCAGCTTATTTGTTTACTATATGGGTGATCCCACAATAGTGGTTTACAATTTTTTGCCAAACTGGACACTAAAATAATTTTTTTTAACTAAATCTTCACTTTCGGGCACCTATAACGACTAAACTACAAGGAATTTGAAGATGATGTAAACTAGAGTTTCATGAAATTTTGTCTGTAGATTCTAAATATATTTTTTTCAAAAATTTTGGAATCAGATTGCACTTCTTTTTCCATCTCCCTCAAAAACTACTTTTTTTCAGAAAACAAAATTTTTAAAAAGTGATGCTCACCGTATAACACATAACTTTTTTTCCATGAAAGATAAAATTAGAATTCATTTGAATCTAGATTTTTAACTATGATATCTAGTGCTTCCACTTGTTTAGATATTTTTTTATTGAATATTTTTTCTTTAATCAAGTTTCAAAGTCAAACCAATTACCATTCAGATGTAGTGCGACCATATAACGCGTAACATTTTTTGTATATATCAAAATTCAAAAAAGAATTGTTGGATCAAGGACTTCAATATCTAGTGCACTCATTTTTTTAATCTTTTTTTTTTATAATTTGCTATTTTTCCACATGTGTAGAAGAGAGCTTGATTTTTTGAAAAACCTACATTCACAAGAAATAAAAAATAAATATAATAATTAAATTAAATTTATTTAAATTTATACTTTTTGGGAAGCTTATAGAAAGGAATACATACTTACAAAATATAAATTTTAAGTAAATTCATTTGATCCCCCAAAAGTTAAATCAAAAGTGGTTTTTTATCAACATTTTGATATGTGTAAAGGAGACTCCATTATAGGTATGGTTTAAAACTAGCGGGGTTCTATCCAAGGGGGTTTGATCTAAGGTAGTTTGATCAAAATATCTTCAATTGGAATGCTTTACATAGAAATTTTTAAGGATTAAATCAGTATAATTTACAAAAATATGTGATTTCAACAAAAATCAGTTCCTCCCAAAAATTGTAAACCAGCTTTGTGGGATCACCCGTATATATATATGAGTGCTTGCTTCCTTGATGCACTAAATTTTTGGATTTATTTGTATAATTTTGATTAAATATACATTGACCCATCTTTTGAGAGTATTTGTTCATAAGAACTAATATTTCATAACAATGAATAGTACATTTGACACTCATTGCATCCAAGAAAATCTAAACAAATTAAAGAAACATCCCCTTGTTTTTTTATATAGACAATAATATAAGAATTGTGTTAAGAAAATCCTATAGAAAAATGTACATCAATGTATCCCTAATTAAAAAAATAAGACTTCATATACACATCCAAAAATGAGAGAAAGATGCCAATATTTGAGAAAATAAGAATGAGAAAGGTCCAACCTTTAATTTCAGTCATAATTTTTCATGCAACTCATTAATCTTGAATTGCCAAACAAACATATAGTTTTTTTTATTTTTCCATTACAAATATTCTCTTTAATCCCTCAAAGCCACTCCTTGTGTCAACTAATTGCCCATTTTTCTAGTATACAAGTTTTCATCCTATTAAAAGAGCTCATATTTCTCCCTTGATTTTTGCCCCCATCTATGTAACATTTTCCTATAACTCAAGAATAATTATATTTAGTCTAACTTAAGCTTCGTCCTTATTTCCCACTACAAGTCCATCAAAACTAAAGTTCTAAATCTCACATATCATTTTCTTTGCTATAATACTCAGCGCTACAACTATTCATAACAAAATGTTAGGGAAAGAGGTCAAAATTTGGAGTTAGTACCTAATACTAATGAGGATAAAAGTATTCACAATAGAACAAAGAGAATTACCTTCTTGTTTGTGTGTTATATGTGTAGTAGTTGCTCTCCATTGGCAACAATATAACATGTTTATGCATAAAAATAATGAAATCTTAAAATCTATTTGAGAATTGTTGGGTGTCATCAAGAATAGAAAAAATTAGGAAGGTTGCATAATTAAGTGGATGGATATTTACTTTGAGGTGTTAGAGAATGAATTATAATTAGAATGAAAATAATTATATTTTTAGATGTAGAGCAAGCTTTTGGATTTACCTATGTATGTTTTTTGATCGACGTTTCGAATCACACTCAATGATCCATCATCAGGAAAAGGAAAGATGAATCATTGAGTGTGATCCAAAATGTCGATCAAAAAGTATACACAGTTAAATCCAAAAGCTTGATCTACAACTATTATGAACCGTGGAAAACTCATACCAACTATATTTTTAGATATTGAATTTCTATAATTTTTTCTAGAACAGACAATCGAAAATATTTTACTAAACCTAATATTTTTAGGTAAAGTTCTAAGTGAGTGAAAAAGAATAAAAATAAATAATTTTTTTGATATATTAATTTGACACTATTGATACAATGATCCAAAATTATAAAATTCTACCTCTTGGCAGTGCATAACCTATTAGAGTCCAATACCACCTTCTTCCAGCTCCTCCATCACCTCATGCCTGCTCTGAACTATGGCAAGAGCCAACACCATGGGCTATCCCACCGGCCTGTAGGCACCCACAATCTCCTTCAACAGTGCAGTGTTTCCAATCAGCTCCATTGTGTATGATTCCACATCCTCCCCCACACTCCATATAAGAAACGAAACCCACAACCCATTATAGTGCAATGAGAATTGAGGCCACACCCCCTCAATCGGTCTCAATTGCCAACCTACAACCGCCATATCAAAATACTTCAACATCTCCTCTCGCCACTGAGCTTTAAATAATTTTAACATAAACCATCTCACCACTGATTTCTCCTCCCTTTCCTGTAGCAACCATGCCATGAAAACGAAGGAAATATCGTTATTTACATGATACAGATATGTGGAGGAGAGATATCTAGTGCCCATAATAGCCTTTATGGCATCCAAAGCCTCCATCTCTATAGCGTTGAAGAATTTCCTCAAATAGTGGTTTTTATCCTTCCTTTGAAGACCATTTGCCTCTCTTTGGCACTGAGGCTTATGGTGGACTCCATTACTCATTATGCCAGTAACTTTTGATGTCATAGGCAAATAAAGTCAATCTACTGCCATACTTGCCTAATCATTAAAACTCGTATATCAGTGGCTTAAATTCTCTCATCCCGCCATGTCCCATCAAATTCGTCCTCTATGATTGGAAGTATAATTGTATCTCCCAAATTTTGATCTATCTTGGTTCATAATCATGTCGATGACTGCAGTCTATCTGCCTCCTAATTTCCTTCTCAATAAATGTGTGCCACCTTAAAGTCCTCTAAGTAGGCAATGCTTTCCCATGTTTGTGGGATGCTTTTCCTAAGCTTCCAGTTGGGAGTCTCTTGTTGTCGAATGGTGTTGATTGTGATCGTTGAATCTCCTTCCAAGTGAAGTCTCTTGAAACCCATTTGTCTACATAAGTTGATCCCCAGCCATTCTGCCTACAACTCGGCTTCATTGTTTGTTCCTTCTAACAATTTCTTGGCCTCCTTCAAGGGGTGTTACCAAAATGGTCTCTTAGAATGCATCTTACACTTGAAGGCTCTAGATTTCCCTTCGTAGCCCCATCAAAATTCACTTTGACACATCCTTCTTTCGGTGGATGCCACTTCACATTTAGTCTCAGATTGAGAGGGGGATTAACCCAACAAGCCCCGTAAATTAGGGAAAACAAATAAATTCTAAATACAAGTTAACATAAAACATTTATTAAAACTATGACAAATTTTATAAATGTCATTTTCTAAATTTGAGGGTAAAAAATTATTTTGCTACATTTGAGGAATTTATGTTTTTATTTTTTGGTCGCTTGTAATTTGAACATGTAAAATTTTCAATGGATTCCCAAAAAAATTATGGTCATTCAGGAATAAATACAATTCACTGAAAACTAAAGAGACTACTAATAGTTGACATCAGATTCCTCAATAACCATCACGAAGACTTGTTAAATGCTATTTCACTAGTGGTTATTTCTAGATTTTAGCCTAAAATAGAGATACTAGTGAAATTAATTATTAAATAGTTTAAATTAAAATTTTATTATAAGGATGTGTAAAAGATAAGGAATAGAATGTTTGGTTTTAAATTTATAATAATATTGAAGGGAAATAATATTATACTATCAAGAATAAAACTTAATAATTATCAAATGTGTCTTTCAATTATTTCACTTTATGCATGTACCTAATAAAATTGAATAGCATATACAAACTCCATTGTTTAAACTAGAAAAAATGATCAACCATTGCTACAAGCACTTACATTACACTTTGATTTGTATAAGTAACTATGATTTAGTTCCTTATTATTTCTAGAAAGGGATTGTTAAAATAACATAATGTACATTGATCTCCGATAGCTAGATAGAATAGGATGGCTTACAAAGATTCAACTTAGCTACTTGTGCCTTGCACAAACACCCTATTTTTCTTTTGGAAAAATTTGGACCCCTTTATTTTTTCTTTTGCCTAAATTAGGTTTTATTTCACTAGGTTATCTTTCTCTATCCTTAAGTCAATCAAGGGAAGGTACTTAATTTTTATTTGCCTAAGGATAGGACCATCAAAATAGTTTTATTCAAATGTCTTTGTATAAATAGTCATTTTTGTGTGTTTGTAGAATTTTCTATGACAAATATTTCTTGTATGCCCTAAAGTCCTAGTTAGTCCCACAAAATCCTTTGTTGACTGATTAAAGTATTTATTTATTCATAGTTTAATTTTGTGGAATTTTAATATAAAATTGGATATAGGATGTAGATCTAGAGTTGAATATCCAAACATCTAGTCCATTCCTACATAATTTACTTAGGAAAGAGTGAAATATCAAAACTTATGTAAAATATTTGTTTTGAAACCTGGCCCACTATTGGATATGCTTTGATTCAAACCTTTTATGCCCTATTATCCTAATTTTTCCATAATTCTTTTGTGAAGGGGTCTTAATGTTCATGTCTGGTTTAAGTCTTGCAATTTTTTATTGTAGAAAAGGATGCTAGATGTGGAGCTAGCAAAAATCCAATATCATGACCACTTCCACTTCATTTTCCCATAAAGTGATCGAACTATTTAAAATTAAAGTTATAAGATTTCTTTTATAAAACTATGGAGAAATAACTGACCACTTTCATATCTACTTCTCTATGAACTTTCTACAAATGAAGCCTTTGTATTTATGATGATCTTACAACATAAATAGTTGTGAATATTAGCTTAATGTTAGGGTATAAACCAAAAAAAATTGATCATTTTGATACTTTATATTCATAATTGAGAGCTTAAGAGCCTTTTACAACATCAATGACCTACAAAAATATGAAATTTTAAAGTGATCACTATTATAGCATACAAAAGGAATTATAAAGACCATTCAAACCTGTTATATGGTGTGCCTTTGAGTGGAGTGTCTTAGAGCGATAAGGGATTTCCATTCCCAAATTTCCATATTTATTCATGCATTAAACCAAAACTAGTGAGTATAAACTTGCCCTAAATGTGTTCATTAAATTGAAAGATGAAAACTTAAAATAGTTTATAATTTATGTTTATTTTGATATCATTTTATTCACTCACATTTCTTATGTAGGTTAAATTTTGTGTCAAGGCCTACCATAACTTTTATAAATGCATTATATTTCATCCATTAATGCCACCTGAAAAAAAAATGTCTTTCCCTATGTCCCAAGTGTTCTTGTATTCCTTATCTTTACGATATCCCTTGTCGTCTTATAGTGGCCTTATCTCACTTACTTCATTTATTGTCGGTATTTCATTTATACTTGATCCGATTACTTTCACCACAATGGAAAGATACTCTAGTTTACTAACTTTTCCATCTTCATTGTAGTGGATCCTTCTATGTGTGATCGTTTCCTAGCTTGTGGTAGTCACACATGTGATTACAGGTATGATCTTGTGTTGCAACTAACTTCTTTTGGTCTTTTTGATCTTCTATAGTGGTGATTTGATTGATTTGGTATGAGATTTCCTCTAGTATTATGATGGGTGTATCCTAAGAATTCAAGTGTGTCACATTATTATGAGATTTCTCTACAATATTCTTGTGTAGTATTGGGTGACTCATTTTTTTGGGTTATGTGGAGTTTCTTCTTGGTTAACATGGTTCTCACTCTAAGTGTTGTAGCTATAATAGTGATTTTAATTCATCTTTATAGAGGCCCATCTATACTTTTGGTGAAAATTTTCTTGATGGTAGTGCCTTTATGTTTTGTGGTGTGATCCTAGTCATTGATTTGTTAGTGTACACTTGGGATATTCTCAAATATTTGTATTTATTATGGATTCTATAATATAAAGGGTTTCTTTCTTTTACCTAACATTGTTTCCTATGATGGTGTGGTAGTTGGTGTTACAGTTAGTTTCCTTTATGGTGGTCACATATGTTCTTATTTTCGATCATAAGCACTAGTGGTTTCTTTTGGTTGACTTGTGGTGAATTTCTTCATCCCTACGGTAATTTTTTATTATTTATGAATGGCCTCACATTTTTTATGGTGGTGTTTGATTGTTGGTATTGGATTGACTCATTTTATAATGGATTCTACATGTTTTTTCTATATGAAATATCCACTCTGATCTTTTCCAAGATTTACACCTCTTGAATCCATTCATATTCATGTGCTAACTAGCTTGGTTTTCATCCTCTATGTGATCTTATAGGACATTTTCTAACATGATTTGTGGAAAGGGCTCTTGATGGGCATGGGCACCCTCTACTACATACTAATCATGGGTATTCCAAATTTATTATGGATTTGGTCTCTCTCTAAGGATATACAGGATCAAAAAATTCTCATTTTGAAAAGATAGAAAGAGTGAGAATAGAGCAATTGTAGAACCAATAGAATAGTGATATTCATAGGAACCCTTAGGGTTTCAATTTTTTAGATTTGGAAAAAGGTATTTTGGTATTGTAATGACCTACATTCATACCAATTTTTTCATAAATAATTGTAACCTTTATAGATTGTATTGAAAATTGAAACAAATATAGAAGCAAGATCAAACAAAAAAACTAAGAAAACCTTTTACAAATGAGAGCTACAAAGAGATTTTCTATTCCTCATGAAAATAATTGCATATTGAATTAAAAATGAAAAAAACCTTCATTTATGTCTAAGGATAGAAAAAACCTAAAAACGACCAAGGAAAATAGTTCCATTCGGTCAATTCAAAATTGGAAAATACATTGCAACCAATGATGTTGCCAAATCACCAAAATTTTATGAATTATTTCAATCCAATGCATTTCAATTTTCCACCAATTTATTTTATGAGTCATATGCAATTAATTTA
The DNA here is from genome assembly GCA_007258455.2 of Sequoia sempervirens. Taxonomy (NCBI): domain Eukaryota; kingdom Viridiplantae; phylum Streptophyta; class Pinopsida; order Cupressales; family Cupressaceae; genus Sequoia; species Sequoia sempervirens. The sequence goes on from VDFB02331920.1 coordinate 107,756, forward strand.
ATATTGCATTAACAAACTATGAGTTTCCAATTATCTAATTAATATTTTCACCTGGAATCTCGGAAGCATGTACTAAATCACCCACATATTTTCCAATACTATTAAAATGACATTATGTATTAGGAAATGTTTTTCCAACATCATTAAATTTTTGTTGCATGCAAGGACCCATTGCACCAATAAAATTTACAAATAATTGTGTATGAGGACCCATTTCGCCAATAACATTAAAAAATAATTAAGTTTGAGGACACATTTCACTAATTACATTAAAAAAATTGTGTATGAGGACCCATTTCACTAATACTATGATAACTACATGCTAATAGTTGGTCCATAATCACCTTGAAAATTACAACATGTGTGTTTCATTGAGGTTTGATTTGCCCAACATTTAAATGTATCATTGTATAATCACACGAGATTCGCCAAATTTTTACTATACCATTTGGGTAAAACCATAATAGTGTGTTGAAACCATGTGGCACCAACATGGCAAGTACCTTTTCAGCCAAAGAGGTTTTAGCCAAAAGCCACTCAGCTGAATACATCCAGCCAAAAACATGAAAAAAGTGAGCATATCTGGTATTTATAGCTTGGAAATATCAAGACATTTTTGGTTGAGCATGTTTCGGCCGAAACATGCTCGACCGAAACATACTCGGCCGAGCATGTCTAGTTGGCATCCTACTTGGCAGCCAACTCACCTTTTTTCAGAATTTTCTTAAACATTCAACTTTGGTAGAGTATTTCTCTAGTCAGAATGATTTTTCTGCAAAAAAAAAAAATACCCTTTTGTAGAGCTTAGAGTGGTGAATCCAAATATATATTTTTTTTAATATTTTGATTAGTTTTAATATATTTTATTTTTAAAATAATGCAAGTAGGTTGTTAAAATTAAAAAAAGAGGTTGATTAGAAATTTAAAAAATATAGTAAAACATATTTTTAAAAAATTAAATATTATATGGGGCACAAGAGGAGAGAGTCTTTTTCAAAAGGGTATAATTTGTTTTTTGAAAATGATTAAAAAATTTGAAAATAGTTGACAGCGCATGAAAACGTTCAAATTCTGACATGTTTGACTTTAAAACGTTATTACAAGAAAAATATATATCAAATTTTGATTTTTTTTCCATGCACAAGATATTGAAGTTACCTATTTGGAGGAAAAAATATTAGAGAGAAATGAAGTTTTTTTCAATTTGTTTCTTGACGGCCCGTGAATTCACTCTTTTCTAAAAATTTCAGCATTCCAAAATTTGTCCTTAAATTGATAAAAACATAATGAAAACATTTATTTTTTTTAAATAAAAATTACAAGAATAAACTTCATCAAAAGTTCTACATTTCATTAGTTTACATCATTTTCAAATTCAAAACATAAAGACCACTTTTATGTGGTCGAAGTTCAAAAAAAAATTGTTGTTTGTTGATTCCTTTATAAAGTGTGACACAAGTTTGTGCTTTTACCCATTTAAAAATATCGTGGGATTCACCAAATATGGATTGATATAAATACAAGAGAAATTTTGATTTATTTTTATACATTTTGTTCAGTTTTGAACTTGTGAGCTCTCAATTCAGAAGTTGGAACCTTGATCATAGGCAAGTTACAAACTTATAACTATAGGCATTGTTGCATTAATGAATAGCAAGTCCATGAAAACCTAAAGGTAAGTGATCCATTGATCATTTCTTCATAGTGATAGTGTTATATAAGATTATTTAACTCTTTGGCATTCTTATTTTAATCTTAAAGATGATCTTGAGTAGGGAATGGGATCTATATTCTATTTCCTTCTTAAATAAGAATACTTTTTTTGGCATTTTTATTTTGTCAGAGATCAAGATGTCGATCAACAAGAGTAAGACTCCTCAAGGTGGTGAAGGGAGGCCATAAAACTGCCCAAAATGTAGTTACCATAAATTTGTATTTGGAAATGTTTCTTGATCCATTAGATCAGGTTAGAACTACATCATCAAATCTTGCACCAAATATTAATGAAGAGGGCATTGGAAATGCTTCATAAGAAGATTAGAATGAGTTAGTTGAATCGGATGAGGATGAAAATGTCATAGAAGATGTTCCAAGGGATACCCGAGGTGACCAAAATGAGTCAATTGACCTAGATGAAGGGTGAAGCCATAATAGTGGTTTACAATTTGATGGAGGAAGGAAAATTGAGAAAAAATGACCCCATGGCAAAAAAATTGGTTTTAGGGGTTCGCATGAACCTACAAGTTCGACCAAACCATAAAGGGGTTCGACCGAACTAGGGTTCGAGCGAACCCATTAATTATTGGGCCCACATTTCCCACCCAAAAAATAAAGGAAAAATGCATATTAATGGGGGTTCGAATGAACCCTAAGGGTTCGCTAGAACCCCCCTGGTTCTAGCAAACCCCCCTTTCCCTAATTTTTTAATTTGTTCACAAAAAAAACCTAAATTTTTACGCTTTCAAGCTGCAGTTGAGGATGAAAATGGGGGAATATTTAGAAACCAAACTTGGAATCAAGTAGCCTTCGAACGAGCTATCCAATGAATATAATTTTAATATGTTTTGGTTTTATTATGTATTTGTTTTTAGTTTTTATTAAACATAGGTTTTTCATCGAAATGAAGGTCTTTGTTACGTACATGTGGAAAAATAGCAGATTATCAAAAAAAAATTGAAAAATATGAGTGCACCAGATATTGAAGTTCTTGATCCAACCAAAAAAAAAAAATTGAATTTCAATATATACAAAAAAAGTTATGCATTATACGGTCACGCTATGTCTGAATTATCATTTGATTGACTTCGAAACTTGATTAAAGAAAAAATATTCAATGAAAAAATATCTAACCAAGTGGAAGCACTAGATATCAAAGTCAAAAATGTAAATTTGAAAGAATTAGAATTTTATCCTTCATGGAAAAAAAGTTATGCATTTTACGGTGTGCGTCACTTTTTAAAAAATGTTGTTTTTTGAAAAATACTAGTTTTTGTGGGAGATGGAAAAATAAGTGCAATCTAATTTTTAAAAATTTTAAAAATATATTTTTAGAATCTATAGACAAAATGTGACGAGACTCTATTTTGCATCATCTTCAAATTCCCCATGGTTTAGCCGCTATAGGTCCCTGAATGTGAAGATTTAGTTAAAAATTAAAAATTTAGTGTCCAGTTTGGCCAAAAATTGTAAACCACTATTGTGGGATCACCCTGAAAATGTTGGCATCGTAGATGATGTTGTTTCAAGGAAGAGGAAAAGAAAAGCCAAAACAAAAATGGGGTGAGAGTAGGATATGACTAGAAAGTTTCAAATTGATTGGGTGTCAAAGTAACCATTCATTGAACCAGTGAAGAATACAAACAAAGATGAAACTCCAATAAAATGCAAGTGTAAGATTTGTAGTTGGAAATATAAAAGATACAAGAAGTTGTAGCTAAAGCTTGACGCTATAGAAAAGAATATCGGTAAATTTTATGAGAAACAAATCATAGACAAAAAGGAAAAATTGTTAGTAAGATGGAAATCAAAGGAAGAATGTCTTCATGTTAAGTATTCCCTAGAATATGATGAGCATATGCAAATAATGGTGAAGCATGTTGAATTTAGAGGTTCAATTGAAGCTCAATTTGGAAAGATAATGATAGGAGCACAACTAGTAAAAACTATTTAGTTGAGTGTTGTTTTCATATTTTTTCTAGAGGGTGTCCTATGACAAACTACCCAAAATAATAATTTATTATCATTTTGGGTGTTCCTAACTTTCCTAGTACACGTTGGTCAATAAAATTTGGATGGAAATGGGAAAGTTGTCTTACTGAGGTAGAAAAATAATATTTATAGGAAAAAATAAAAGAGTCAACCTTCATTGCATTATCTTTAGATGAAGTTACTGCAGTAGATAATACTTCTTAGGTATGTATGCATGTGTATCCTGTACACAAATGCAATGACCAACACAATCAATTTTTTCAGAATATCAATCATTGATTAGATTAATGTGCAAATATTGCCACATAGTAGACAAATATCTTGACCTCTTACATAGGTTAAGCAATATAGAGACAATCTTAACTTTATCTAGTATTCTCCCCATGCTAGATGAAATGAATAATCTTGTGAAAATGATCCAATATAGAACTATGTATATTAATGAACAAATTAAACTATGAAGAAAGGCTTCCATGACCCTTTATAAATTTGAATAAGCTTGTTTTTTTTCACAGTTTAATGCCAGTAGGAAGTTATGTGTCTTTGCACATGGATTTGAGATACCAATCCACTATTGTACGACAACCAGGCACTCTACCAGAGAAGTACATGTTACAAAGGAAGATTTTAACAACGTTTTTAAATTTCTAATTGGTATTTTAAAATCTCTTTCCTCAAATATTACTGAATGATTCCCTTTAGATGAAATGATTCAAGCTATGTCTATTGTGTATCCTCAATTTTGGGTCCTAAGCCATTGTCAACCAAAATTATTTCATACAAAAGTAATTACCTTGGCTGAATATTTTTCAAAAATTTCATAATGCAATTGACAAAAATAGAAGGAATTATAAATGCAACTAAGCTTAGAGAACAAGCTTCCCATTTTTCAATATCTATGATTTATCAATTTGACTCAATGGGAATCCCATGCAAGCGGGATCAATAACAAGGGTTTGGGTAACCTTTGGTTAGAGTGAAATATTACGCGATTCATTATAGAAATATTTTAAACTTTGATGAAGGTCACAGTCATCACAATCCATGCCTTCACTTTCTTCTTCCATTTGGAGTTCAAAATCTTCCATAGATAGTTGTTCACAGAGACTCTTCCTCAATTTCTTTCTTTTTACCTTTGGCTTTTTTATCAGAGGAAGTGACTTTAGGCAATCTTGTCAATCTTTGGCCACCACGTAGCACACCCACCTATCCTTCATCCATTTCCTCCTTTTGAAAACCTTCACGGTCTTCATTAATGGTAATGACATTATCCTGCTTTAGGTTTTGCTGGTATTTTTTAAAAAAATTAACTTTGGGGGGTTTTAGAAGCAACGTCGAATGTTTCCTTTTCTCTAGGGTGGCTTGGAAAAATTCTAGTATGAGAGATTTTTCAATTGAGGTAGTCCTAGATTTAGATGCAAAGAATTTGGAACTAGGGATAGCCAAGGGAGCAACATTTGAAGGGCTACCCCCTTGGAACTCAATACAAGGAGCTACAGGCCTAGGGTTAGGCACAAGGTTAGATGCACAACAGCCTAGGGTAAATTAACCTCCTCATCATCATTACAGGGAGGGTTATCTTGCCTAACAATCAACAAGTTTCCATGGGGGTTACTCGCAAGGGAAAACTTATATAGATCCAACATTAGGCCTTGGTGCAAAGGAAGCAAGGCCCCATTCTCAATGTTTTTTTGCAAGGAAGAAAGCAAGTAAAATGATAGATTTATCCTATCATTATGACGAATATGATTCAGGATGGGAAAATGGTAGGCATTAATGGTCATGTACCTACCTTCTAAAGTGAAGTAGGGCATCACAAACATACTAACCAAGGAAAATAGTGAAGGGAGTTGAGGTGAGCATACCCATTTTGGAACCTCGTTAGCACCTCACCTTCATGCAAGAATTTCTCCATGAACTTCTAGTAATTAGCACAACTTTTCTTCACCACCTTTGTCCCTTCATTAGCCAAACTGGTAGCTTTGGCTAGTAGCTGAGCCATCACTTCAAATTTCACCACACCAATAGAAATGTGACTTTTTTCCATGAATTGGTGAACTTAGCAGTCAAACTCTCATTGTAACCCCTCATTGCTTCAAAGAAAGAAGCCATACTAGCTCCTTGAAACATTCTCTAGAGATCAGAATTTTGTTTGAGGACTACACAATTAGGGGGTTAGATTCTCTTCCTTTTCCCTCCCATTTTAGAATTATGCAAACTTTTTTTACCTTCCTTCTAGTTATTTCCCTTCTTCATACCACCCCAAACAACAACAACTCTTCTAACACATACACCAAACATGCAAATAGAATGAATGAAAAGAAGAAAGCTATTTGAGCTTCTTAAAAAAAGCTGCCAAATGAGAGAAGCCAAAAACACGAGCCTAAGGACAAAATTGGAATGATTAAACATCACCATAATAAATGTTTCCAAATTATCATGATCAAGGTGAGCCTCATAAATGCAGTGGGAAGAGATGTATGGCACATTAATAACATTTGAAATGACCCAAGCTTTGTTGTTGGAAATGATGGACTCATTAAATTTCTCCCTGATGAAGATTTCCTTAACACTTTCCATAATTCAAAATATGACACCCTTGTAATTATTAACATTTATGTCCATCCTATTACCAAATATAATTATCACCCTACCCAGACCCCTTATCCAATACTTATAAAAAATAAGCATTTTCAAATTTTTCTTTCAAGATTCTATCTTTTGTGGCCCTAGGCAACACACCATACTCCCAACGAGTCCAAGTATTACACTTAAGAGCCTCATTAGTAGCAATATCTATAAAGTGGTTCCCTTCTCAGCACACATGTTGGACTTTATAGTAAGTGAAAAATTGCATATCCAATTTACAATTTTCTGTTATATCTCTTAATTCCCAAGGTGCAACACTATCCCCTTTCAAAATATCAATAATGAGCTTAGAATCTCCTTCCAAGATAAATTTTTGAAAACCTAGATCTTTCAAAAGTTTAATACCTCCCCAAGCAGTCATAGCCTCTACCTTATTGTTGGAGTAGACCCCAAGGTTTTTCCCATAACCAGCAATACAGTCCCCATGGGGATTTCTAATAAGACCTCCAACCCCTACCAAACTAGGGTTGCTTTTAGAGCAACCATCAAAGTTGCATTTAACCGAATCCCTCTCAAGGGGTGTCCAAACAATAGTTTTCCTTGAAAGATAAGTAGTCTAATTGACATTAGTGAGATCCTTCCTAAGGCCCCAAATTTGTTTGATTCTAATCTCCTTATAAGAAGGCATGACCTTAGAATAGTTTTATTC
>VDFB02331921.1:0-62132 GCA_007258455.2 Sequoia sempervirens
TATTTACGACTTTATATCGAAGTCACTTATTGAAATATTTAAATATTTAATTAATTGGCCACAATATAAAGTATTTATTATACTTTATAATAAAGTATTAAATTTTGACTTAATGAGTATTTAATATTCATTAAAATAAAGACGCCAATTATTAATGATTTTCTCCTAAGTATCAAAGGCGAATTAAATCATTTTATTTAAATGAATATTTTAAAAGAGCTTTGGGTCGAATTTCCTCAAGGAGTATATATTTTCACTCAAGACAAAATCGAACCATTATGAGATTATTATTCGACTTTTGTCTTTTTGCTCTGAGCATTGGAGTTTGCAAACCCTAGGGTTTCTGGCAGACAATCGTTTCTGGAGAATGAAAACTCTTCAGGAATTAGGCAGACTGAGACTGTGAAATACCAGTTTAAGCTTGCACTTGGTGATTTCACACAGAGATCACAGATTGGATTCATTGATCGATTTATTCAAAGATAGTAGAGAATAATAATCTACCTGTTGAGGCGACTTTATCAGAGACATTATTTCAAAGATCTGGCATTTATTATCTTGAGTCGTACTACATTTATTGGGCTGTTGTACCAGGTCGTACATTTTTGCAAAAGGCCGTACTTTTTCATTTCAAGAAGAAAACGTCTTGGGTCTTCAGCATCTGACAGTTGTGTATTGGGCGCCTTGGTTTCCTGGGCATTTCTGGAGGTTCTGAGCTGGAGTTGCAGGCTAGTCGTACTATATTCTACATTCTTCATTACTGCTGCAGCCGCCACCAGGTTCCTTAGAAATAAATAATATTTTATTCATTGTTCTTTTTTATCTATTGTAAAAGCTCTGAAATGATCAATAATAGATGCACCTATGGTCTTGGAACAATCTTGAGCTTATATCATTGATTTAGAATTTATTTTGAATTTACTAGCAATTTATTAGAAAATCGCAGCTTCTTGATTTTCTCAAAACCCTCAAAAAACACAAAAAAAATCAAAACTTGCAAAAACCAAAACAGAATCAGTAGGGTTTCCGGGCTGAGAACCACCAGGGTTCTTACAGTTAGAGTTAGTTACCGTTGCACCAAAAGCCCGGACTAGTAGTGAACGACACCCCTCTTAGCGTTAAGGGGGCATCCCCAGGATAGGTAGATGATTATTCTCTGCTATCTCTGAATAAATCGATCAATGAATCCAATCTGTGATCTCTGTGTGAAATCACCAAGTGCAAGCTTAAACTGGTATTTCACAGTCTCAGTCTACCTAATTCCTGAAGAGTTTTCGTTCTCCAGAAACGATTGTCTACCAGAAACCCTAGGGTTTGCAAACTCCAATGCTCAGAGCAAAAAGACAAAAGTCGAATAATAATCTCATAATGGTTCGATTTTGTCTTGAGTGAAAATATATACTCCTTGAGGAAATTCGACCCAAAGCTCTTTTAAAATATTCATTTAAATAAAATGATTTAATTCGCCTTTGATACTTAGGAGAAAATCATTAATAATTGGCGTCTTTATTTTAATGAATATTAAATACTCATTAAGTCAAAATTTAATACTTTATTATAAAGTATAATAAATACTTTATAATAGGTCAATTAATTAAATATTTCAATATTTCAATAAAGTGACTTTGATATAAAGTCAAAATATTAAATATTTAATAAATCATTAAATACTCCTTATTTCTCCGTCTGATCATCAAACTGCAGAACTGGGTCGACTCTGAGCTGAACGGCTGAACCAGGGCCTTGCCCAAAATAGCAGCTTCTGCCTGACCTAACTTTCTAAAAATAGAAAGTTCCTGAAAATGCACTCTGGAAGATTCTGCGAAGGCCCAACCTGACACAACTGCAACACTGGAGCTACCAAACACTGAGCAACTGCCCCCAGATGATCCTCTGCACACTCCTGTCAGCCTACGAGGATCGAAATACTAGGCTAACCTCGTCACCAGCTGCGCTGACTAGGATGGGGACATCACACAAGTATTGTGGATGAGACAAACATTGAAGGATATTAGAGTGGTGTATGATGAGCCTATTTCTATCTTCTTTGATAATACAAGTGCGATCAATATTTTAAAGAATCCAATGATGCATTCAAGAACAAAGAATATATCAATTAGGTATCACTTTTTGAGAGAGAATATTGTGGAAAATGAAGTGAAGCTTGAATATATACCTACGAAGGATCAAATTGCTAACATATTTACTAAGGCTCTTCCTAAGGATACTTTTGAGTATCTTCAAGAGAAGTTGGGGGTTATTTCTCCTCCTTCTTTGAAATAGATGCATATGGAGATGCATCATTCCATTGGATATATGAATTCAATCCTTGTTTGGAATGATTTCAGTGGCTACCTCTTAGGGGGAGTAGGTAATGACATTGTTATAGTATGGAGTTGTCATTGTGCATAGGTTGTTGAGTTGATTGGTGTGTACTCCTAAGGGGGAGTATTTAGAGCAGTTGTAAGTATCTTGGTTCTATGTCAAAGGGAAAAAACAATGAAAAATATCTTATCCTTTTCCATTGATGTCAAAGGGGGAGAGAGAGAAGTCGTGAAAAAAGCTTGTTTATACAAAGGGAGAATGAGACAAGTATCAAATGGGTAGAGAGTGTAATGAGTTAGTTGTGCATTGGGTAGAAAAGAGAAAAGGAAATAAGTATGTTCAGAGTTTTATGTTGTCTTTGATGTTTTTTCACATCTTGTGTTGCCATCAATGACAAAGGGGGAGATTTTTGCAAGTATGAAGGTGTTTTGATTGATTTCAACAAGCTTGTGTTGTCATTGGTGACAATTGTGTAGTGGTTGAGAAGAGATTGTTGCATTATTTTGCCATCAATTAAGTTGTTGATGTTAACCTTTGGTGTTTCTTTGATAAGCTTATTTTTATGGTTTAGATGTCGAGGATATGGAGAAAATTGATAAAATAAGGAAACAGGGTGTTGCAGAGGTATTCTTATTTGTAGAGGTGTTCTGGTTTTTCTTCACATTTCTTCTGGGTTGAAGAAATGCTTGTATGGTTTGGATATGTTGGATAGAGGTGTTCAGAGTTTCTATATCTAGAATTTTGGCTTTTGGATCGATGATCAGAGGAAGTTATGTCCACTAGTGTGTGAATTGGTTTTGCAATGTTTCTTACAGAGGTGTCTAGGAGAATTTTTTTTGCTCTACATTTCTCCACAGTTTTTCTTCAGGTCTTTTGATTTTGAAGGTATATTGATAGTGTTGATCTCTTGTCTGTGTCAAAAGGATTCATGGTTTGGTGCTCTGAAAGATGGATAGTAGAGTTGCAATGTCTTGTAGTATAGTATGAATGTACAAGTTGTGTACATTCTAAAGGTGTGAATTGTTGCAAAGGAATTTGATGAATTTTAGGTTGATAGAGGAATGTTCTAGATCATGATGAAGTGTGGTAAGTGGTTTGCAAGTCATCCTTGGATTTGTGGAAGCATGCAATTCAAAGTTTAATGATGTTTGCATGGGTAACTATCGACCTTGTGTTTACACTAGATTCAAAGATATTTGAGTATTGATGAAGGCATTGCATGGTGTGTGATAGTTGATTTGGGTCCCAATTAAGTTTTGTTGTGGTCCGATTTTCGTTCCTATCCACCGTTGGAATGTCTAGTGATGACCAATTTTGAATTTATAAAGTGTGAGGTGAGTGTGTGTAAGGAAGCTAAGGTAGCAAAACAACTTCCTACACTAATCTTGAGAGGAGAATAATGGAAAACTTTTACAGATATTTAATAGTTACAAAAACTTAAATAGAAATAAACATAAATATCATGCATACCACAACATAGTGATTTACGTGGGGAAAACCCTTTCGGGAGAAAAACCCCACACTCCAAAAGTCGCCCAATATATTATTCAGTAAATCAAAAAGATTACAATATACTTGCAGAGCAAGCTTCTCATAGGAGTATCACCACTCAGAGATCAAGAGACAACATAACTGCATTCAGACTCTCAGAAATCATCACAATCTCTCTATACTGTAGTCGTAATACAACACCCTCATAAAATAGAGTTACATTCTAGGGAAAGACAGGCTAACAAAATATCTACCATTAGATCTAAAACCTAATAATGAACAGTCTAGATTTACAATTTATCATTATTTAATGTATGTCGGCCATTCTAGAAGTTTCCTGAAAAATTTAACACACTCACATTTCACTCTATGTTGCCATTGTATACACCTATCAATGTAACTAGGAAACATATATATAAATATATATACATCCTATGAACAATAAACCACATATAATTGCAAGGTTGAGACACATTTTCCTGACAAATCTTGAACACCTTGCAAGAGCAATGTGAGGGTGTAAACATCTTCTCTTTAATTGCTAGGGGCTTAAAGGCCCATAGTCTCTGAACTTCTTTATGCTCACAGGCTTAGTTAAAGAATTAGCAACATTCATTAAAGTCTCTATCTTAACTAGCTTCACCCTATCATCTTCAACCATATATCTAACAAAATGATACTATACATCAATGTGCTTGGTCCTGGTAGGAAATGTCAGGTTCTTGGCTAGACATATCACACTCATACTTTAGAATGCTCAAATCCCAAACTTAACACATATGTATCAAATTTCTGGTACCACATATTAGGACTCTATCTTAAGCCATACAAAAATTTCTTCAATTTGCAAACCAATTTACTTTTACCTTTCACCACGTAGTGCTCTGGTTGTGTCATATAAATATCCTCCTCCAAATCACCATGAAGGAAAGCAATTTTCACATCCATTTGTTCAACCTCTAAATCATAAGCAATAGCAATAGCAAGCAAAAATCTAATGGATGTCATTTTTTGCAACAAGAGAAAATATCTCACCATAATCAACACCCTCAACTTGAGAGTAACCCTTTGCAACCAACCTTGCTTTTTATTTATCAATACTTCCATCTAAACCAATATTTTTCTTGAACACCCATTTGCAACCAATAGGTTTTCATCCTTCAAGCAATGGTACAAGATCCCATGTATCATTCTTTTTCAAAGATGCCATTTCTTCATCCATAGCAATCTTCCAGGATTCCACATCATTCATACCTAGTGCCTCTTCTATAGATTTGGGTTCATCCATGTTAGTATTCAAAGAAAAAATACATCTCCAATCATCAGGTGAATACCTTTCAAGTAGTTTTCTATGTCTTGTGGACCTACAATAAGTTGAGTTAGAGGTTCTTCCTCCTCTTTTAAAGATCCAGAGCTAGATGAGCTCTTCTCAACTTATTTTCTATCCTTGGGCCTCGATTCAACTTTCTCAGTTGTAGAAGGAAATAGAATCACATCTTGTTTGCTTTGTTTTGGCTATAATGTAACAGAAGAAGGCTTAGTTTCTCTAAAAATAACACTTCTTTTATATATTACCTTATGTGTAATATGATCCCAAATCTTGTATCCTTTCACACTATAACTATATTTGATGAAGATACATTTCATAGCCTTGTTCTCCAACTTTGTTCGCTTCTCCTTTGGCACATGTACATATGCCTCACAACCAAAAACTCTAAGATTTCTTAATGAAGACTTGTGACCTGACCATGCCTCTATAGGCGTCTTATCAACAAGAGTTTATGTAGGAGACCTATTAATCAGGTAACATGTAGTGGCAATAGCTTTAGCCCAAAACCTTTGTTCTAGGCTAGTACCACTCAAAATACTCCGAGCATTCTCCATCAATGTCTTGTTCATTCTTTCTGCAACTTCATTCTATTGTGGAGAATACAAAGTTGTCTTCTATATATGAATACCACAATCTTTACCAAATTTATCAAAATCATTAGAGAAAAATTCACCTCTATTATCAATCCTCAAACATTTAATTTGTTTTCCAGTCTAAAACTCAACCATTTCTTTAAATTCTTTAAATTGATTGAAAACTTCAGATTTACTCTATAGGAAATATACCCATGTCCTACTATAATCATCAATAAATGAAACATAATATGTGGATTTTCCAATTGAAGGAACATCTATAGGACCAAACACATCAAAATTAATAAGATCCAATACACCACAAGATTTATGAGAACTCGAGTAAAATTGAACGCAGTTTTGTTTTCCATAAATGCAATGCTCACATAAATCAAATTTAAGATTACAATTAGATAAACCTTCAACAAGGTTTTTATTTTTTAAGGTCCTTAGACCCTTTTCTACAATGTGGCCAAGTCTTTGGTGCCATAACATAGTTTTCTTTGCAAGTTACTTTGTCTCAGAAGAAAGAGCACCCTTGGGTACCCAAAAGCCATGACCATATGTTGAAGGTGAAACCCTCACTTCTTCCACATACTTGCTTTTCACTGAAGTACTATTGCACTCAACAGTGCATGCATCCAAATTATATAATGTTCCATATCTAACACCTCTAGCAATCACCATAGCACCTCTAACCATCTTGCATCCTGCATCAAAAAATACTACCTACACACCTACATCTATTAGTTTTCTCACAAACAAATTTCATGCTAATCCAAGGATATGCAACACACCATTAATTATTTTTATTCTACCATTAGGAAACCTAATTTTAACTTTACCATGCCCAAAAATTTCTAAATGAGAATCATCACCTAAGTGCACTTTACCTCTATCAAATTCTTCATATTCAAAAAACCAATCTCTATTAAAGGTCATATGGAAAGACACACTTGAGTCAATTAACCATACATTATTACCTACACGAGTTCCCAAAGCTGCAATGAATGCATCACCATCTTCCTTCTCGGACTTAGAATCATAATAAAATTTATTCTTTTTCTTCTTCTTTTCTTCTTTGCATTCTTTACGAACATGCTCAGGCTTACCACAGTTCTAGAAAATAACTTTGGTCTTTCTAGGAGATTTAGATCTCCCCCTAGACTTGGATTTGTCATGCTTCTCATTCTTCTTGCATTTTTTCCTTAGGTATTCCATGAACACTCAAGGCCTCCTTGGAAGTGATGGATACCTTCCTCCTCATCTCTTCAAAAAGCAAAGAAACCACCACATCTTTAGTCTTCAAAATAGCAGAAGTACTCCCAATAGCCATAACAAGAGAATCCCAAGAATCAGGAAAAGAACAAAGCAAGATTTGGCATTTCTCCTCCTCATCCATTTTGACACCATCTAATTCCAATTGAGCCACCTACATATTGAATGCTTCCAAGTGGTCTATGATTCATCCACCCTCTTGCATTCTCAAGGAATACAATTTCTTCCTAAAGAAAATCTTGTTCACTAAAGATTTGGCTTGATACATCTCCCCAAGCTTCTTCCATAGTTTCTATGCAGAGGTCTCTTCATGGACATTAATTAAAATAGAGTCTACCAAGCACAATCTAATTAAACCCTTAGCTTTACGGTCCATAACATCATATTGTGTAGCCTAAGTAGGATTTGTAGGCCTTGAAACATTCTCATCAACAACATCCCACAGATCTCGATCTATCAACAGATCCTCCATATTTAGCTTCCACATCTCAAAATTATTTCCAGAAAATTTCTCCACCTCTATTCTCCCTGATGAACTTGCCTTCTGAAAATTCCTGCAACAAGATCACAAAGTGTCTTCTGCACAAGCTCCCACTCAAATATGGATTAATTCAGAAAACCCAACAACCCACAACTGAAACCAAAGGTGATCAAGCTCTAATACCACTTGTAAGGAAGCTAAGGTAGCGAAACAACTTCCTACACTAATCTTGAGAGGATAATAATGAATTTTTTTTACAGATCTTTAACAATTAAAAAAACTTAAACATAAATATCATGCATACCATGACATAGTGATTTACATGGGCAAAACCCTTTCGAGAGAAAAACCCCACACTCCAAAATCTTCCCAATATATTATTTAGTAAATCACAAAGATTACAATATACTTGTAGAGGAAGTTTCTCATAGTAGTATCACCACTCAGAGATCAAGAGACAACACGACTGCTATCAGACTCTTAGAAATCATCACAAGCTCTCTGTACCGTAGCCATAATACAACACCCTCATAAAATAGAGTTACATTCTAGGGCAAGACAGGCCAACAAAACATTTTCCATTAGATCTAAAACCTAATAATGAATGGTCCATATTTACAATAATCATTATTTAATGTATTTCAGCCATTCTAGAAGTTTCCTGAAAAAGTTAACACACTCACATTTTTCTCTGTGTTGCCATTTTCTACACCTATTTGTGTAACTAGGAAACATATATATAAATATATACATCCTATCAACAATAAACTGCATATAGTTGCAAGGTTGAAACACCTTTTCCCAACAGTGTATCCAACTTGAAGATGTTTTTCAAGTTGTGGATGGTATAAATGCAAGGTGAATTGATGCGAGATGAGGTGGGGAATAGAGTTCAATGTTGTGATGTGAAATTAAATATAGAAGTGCAAATTGAAATGTGAGCTATAACGCAAGATTGTTGATCATAGTGAGTTGAGGTATCTTGATCTCTTGAAGGCTACAAGTGTTGTTGGAGCTATTGTGGTGGAATTTTTGTTGCATCAAGATTGTGTTCTCTATGTAACACCTTATTTTCTTTTCTTCTTTATATTCTAGTAGTGATCCTAGGCTATGAGTCTTTCTGGACAATGTGTCCTATTATGGCAGTGAGCTTTGTATCGGTTTTGCAATTACTTATATTGTGAGCTAATCCTCATTGTGGTTTTTCCCTTCTAGGGTTTTCCATGTAAATCCAGTGTTCTCTTATGCATGATTTTGGTTGTTTCATTTTTTGTTATTTTCTTTTGATGTTCAAACATAATAATAGATTAAGGGTTTAATGAATGCATGTGGATTTGATTATTCTTGAGGGTTTTAATATTTTAACTTGATACAAATATTCACCCCCCTCTCAATTGTCTTGTTCATTTCAACATAAAGGTCTTAACATTGAGAGCGCTTTCATTGCCAAGGGAGCAATTCAAATCTACAAAGGTAATCACCAACCTCTAGTTCCAACAACAAACGTGTCATATATGGGATAAAAACAAGAATGTTATGAATGAAGTGTGGTTGGTGCAATAGTTGTGATAAATGCTCCACCCAAAGCAAATACAAAACAAAAAATTAGCAAAATGTTAACAACACCAATCCCCCATGAGGACCACCACCAAGGAAAAAAAAACTATCCACCATGATTCAAATACACACCCTTAGGGGAACCAATTGAAACGATCCTACATATGTTTATTCAAACAAACTTAATCACACTCTAGAACTTTAGACACTATGATGAATCACAAGTCAAACCTGCATAGTATAAGGATGAAGATCATTACAAGTATTACTGAACCAAAGGTCACAAGACATCTAATTACATGAGACTCAAAAAATTCATTGAAGACCTCATAGATCAAGGTGAGGTGAATATTGATCAACACCCTGGAAACAATGACATAGGTATATACAAGAACCTAATGCCCCATCATAGCAAAGTTAATGATGTTGGAAAAGGAAAGATTTATAACCAAGTCAATCATACTTATGACAATGTTGTACGAACATGTGATCATCACGTCTCTATAATTACTATATAAGGGCCTAATCCCGAGTTTGGAGTCACCACACAAAAAGGGAAGGTTACTTTTCAAGGAGCCCCTTTACAACCAAGAGTCCCATCAAAGTTAAACCCTACATATTATAGTCTATTGGTCCAACTTAAGAAAATACTTGCCTAGATTTTCATCTTGGAACTTCTAAGGATTTCTCCAGCACATAAAGAAATCTTAGATAAGGCTATTTCATCATCATCCATACCCACTGATATTGATATCGAGCAATTCCAAGCTATTTTTGGACATATCGCATCCACCCACCAACTAGTATTCATAGAAAATGACCTCCCATCTCAATCATTCTATAATCGGGCGAGTGCATGAAGATGGGTAGCCAATTTGTGGCCACTTTTTGAAAAAAAAATGAAAACTCATAACACGAGCATGTTATAACGCGCTCGCGTTATGGCTTGGTGTGTCAAGCTTGAGGCTCGACCACAACTAGCCCATAATGCAAGCATGTTATAATGCACTCGCGTTATGACCTAGATTAAAACCAAAAAAATTGAATTCATTTTTACTTGTCATTGTGTTTTTCTTGTTTCCCATGGCCAAAACCCCAATATTTTGTGCTTGCATTCTAGGAGGAGTTATTTTACGAATCTCTTCATCAATGATTGCTATTTCATCGCTAGGATGCCACCACATCGACGAGGAGGTCTAAGAAGTAAGGATTGTTTGCTTTTTGTTTTGAATTTGTTAGTTTTAGGTTGTATTTGATATTTATTTTTTGAATTTGTAGGAGATGCAAATCAACCTACAAACCCTCAAAATCCTCAACAAGCAGAGAAAAATCCTCAACAACAAAATCCTCAAGTTAATCAACCACAACAAAAACCTCCTCCACTAATCCATCAACACCTTCCTGGCACTCAACAAAATTTAATGAGTGAAATTGAGAACAATAAAAAAAAAATTGAGGATTTAATCAGGAGGTTGAGCGATCCATATGGTTCAACCATGAAAAGAATGACCCCAACAACTTCCTTAAAAGAAATGTTAAAAAATGTAGATTCAATTAGCAAACAAATAACTGGATGGCAAGATAGGAGGTGGGCGGCTAGGGCTTATTACATAGATAAATTATCAAATAAAGATGTAAAGGATTTAAAAATTACAAAAGGTGATTTGTGCTCATTATTCACTGACCCACGCACAAATCAAAATCTTAACCTTAATGCGAAGAGGTTTCATATTCATTGGTGCCACCACCAATATATTAGTATTTTTTTATGATAGGTTGTACATGGTTTTTGATTACCCATCGTGCAACAATTGTGAAGTCCTGCAATATTTCCTTAGGAAACTATACTATGAGTTCATATTGAACAAGATCCCAAATTATTTTGATATGAGGGACTTCTAGGGGAGAGGTGGGGGGTTGGCTCAAGATAGACCCAATGCACAGTCAGATCCTACATGGAAAGGGAGACAACCTCTCGCTAGGCTGCCTCATGAGCACGTCGTTATCCCTTCCATCGCGAAGGAGAGAGTCGACGTAGAGACTTTGTAGGCGATCGACTCTTTGACCTAGAGTGTCATCCAACATGCCAACTCTATTCTACAATGCCATCCAGGGGAGTCTTCAAGTGGTGGCCTTCTAACCCATTTGTGTCAATCTTGTAGGGCGACTTGTTCAAATGACCCCACCGACACTCAGGAGGCTGCTACGTAGGATCCGTCTGCAACTATGGAAATGGAGAGGGAAGTTGACATTTTGCATGGGGAATATGGAATTGATACTCAAGTTAAAGTTAGAATGTTCATTGAATTTAATTTATTAAATTTTGATTTTGAAATGCAAGATTAACTAATTTAGTTTTATGATTTTAATAAAATTGCAGGGTCATAGTGTTGATATTGGATACATCGGCCCTACACCTGCTTATTTCTCCACTGCACCTACCATTGAGGTATGTAACTAGTAAATAATTATAAATTTATTACATGTTAATAAAATTGTTTGATGAATGGTATTTTAATATGTGATTTTCTATGTTGAATAGGATAATATTGGAGGTTTCATGGGAACACCTCCCAGTGCTAGTGGATTTAGTCAAACCTACACACAAGTAATAGAATAAAGAGTTTAACTAATGAATTGTACTTAATAGATTTGTGTAGTTTATATTCATATTGTTGATTACATTGCATTGCACATCTTTCAAACTCAAAGCATTACTTCACATTCCATAACTAATAACTTGATGTTGATAGATGACAAAATTTCAACTACAATATAGTTGTTTAGAAAGTCAACATAAGCAGTGATATAATTACTTCACATAGCATAAGTAATAAGTAGGAGCAGCTTCCAATTGCATTTGCTTGTCATGGCATTCCATGAGACCACTTTTTACTGAGGAATATTTTAAAATAGTTCATTGCCTTGTCTATGCTATGGATGCTTGGAATTAATTTATGAAAGAATAATAGTAAGCAACAACACATACAAGGCATTGAGTTGTTTGAAAAAATGCCTCAAAGAAATGCAGTCTCATGGTGATGTCCATCACCATGAGACCCAATTTCTTTAAGCCACTTTTTCAAATAGCTCACCACCTTTTCTATGCTACCACATTTTCCATACATGTCTACCAAAGCATTTTATCAAACAGTTCATTTCCTCATTGCTATGGCTAAAAGATTAAAAAAGGTGCTTTCCAACAAACTATGGATGCTTGGAAAAAATCTATCAAAGCATAATAGTAAGCAATAGCATAGACAAGGAAGTTAGTAGTTTGAAAAAATTCCTCGAAAAAATGTGGTCTCATGGTGATGGAATGCCATTCCATCACCATGAGACCACATTTCTTCGAGGCATTTCTTCAAATAGCTCACCACCTTTTCTATGATACCACATTTCTTCGAGGCATTTCTTCAAACTATTCACTTCCTTGTTGTTATGGCTAAAATCCTAAAATAGGTGCTTTCAAACAAATATGGATGCTTGGAAAATTTTCTATCGAATCATAATATTAAGAAATAATACCATACAGAAGGCAATGAATTGTCTAAAAAAATGTCTGAGAGAAATGCAGTCTTATGGTGATGGAATGCCATGATGTGCATTTGTTTGTAATGGCACTCCATCACCACGAGACCCCATTTATTTGAATCATTTTTTCAAACAGTTCACTACCTTCTCTATGCCACCACAGTTATCGTACATGTCTACAAAAGAATTTTATCAAACTGTTCACCAACCTACTACTATGGGTAAAAGCCTAAAAACATGTGCTTTTGAACAAGATATGGATAGGGAAAATAGTAAGCATGATAGTAAAAAATATATAGTTTAATAAGTACTCAAAATTTTGTTCATTATCTCATACATTATAAGTCATGACATGGATTGCTATTGTAGTTTTCTTGATTGAATAATTTGTTGCTTTATTTTTAGATGTTGCAAGCGGAAACACCTCTAAATGTTCAAATGGAAATGGACATCAGTGTTTCATCTGCTATAGAATCCTCGATGGCTCTGATAGGGGAGGTATGAGGCAAATTACTATATTTCAATTTACATTTGTTGTTATAGATGTTAGTTAGTGAAAAATAAAACCATTATTGATTTGTAGTTTAATTTCTATTTGGATGGTTTATACAGGGCTTCAACACGCCTCAGCATGGGCATTCAAATATTTCCCTCGTGGAGAGTGATCATTAGATGGTGGTAAGTGATTATTTTGTTAAATAAATCATTTTTTTAATGTAATTTCTATATATTAATGTCTTTACTTCTTAAATTGTAATAGATAAGACTTGACCAAGAACTAAACCCTAGGAGGAGCACCAAGAGCACTCCTCGACCACAACATAAACGAGTGACAGACATATCACCATATGATCGACAAGCAAAGGGAAAGAGTTGATTTCAAGAGCATGGAGAGCAATGAATTTTTATTCCAAAGCCCTTTGTTGTATGCCTATATGGAATTTTTGTACATATTTTGTATTGGATATATTTGACATTGTATTCCTATATGGAATTCTCGTAACCTATATGGCTATTTTGTACCTATATTTTATACCTATATCGACATATATTGATGTATGCCTACATGGATATTTGGTTAATACAAATCTTTTTTATCGATGGTGTTCATATTTACATTATAAATCCATGGTTCAATAGATATGAGTTACGCGTATTCAAGTGTATGTTTTACAATTTATGTGTATACTTTGTGACTTACGTGTATTCCAATGTATACTTTGCGACTTACGTGTTTTCATGTGTATAACTTGTATTCATGCATATACTTTGTATTAATTTGTGTATACTATGTATTCATGTGTATACTTCAAGGCTTACGTGTTTTTGAGTACTTATGCTTCCCTTATTCACATGTACATGCTTGAATTATTCACGTGTGTACTTATTAATTGGTTAGCCCTAGCATTGATCATTATTGTCCTTCATGGTTTGTCTTGAATATTAATTGATTGATGCTAAACAACTTTATCTAAAAGCAAAAAACACATTTTCAATTGGTATTCCATGAAATGATTCATAAAAAGATTTCAATATATTTAATCATTTGATTGGAACAACTCAATTAAGCAAAGGATACATAATCTTCACAAAACTTGCAAAACATAATATTCATAGCAGATGAAGTAGTTAACTTCTTGACACATTATCATACAAACATTTATCTTGAATAGTCTTTAAACATTTTCACAGTATAGTCCTCATAGTGCAGAATGAATTGTTATGTTCTTGTTCCATCACCATATAAACACGTCAAAAGATTTATAAGTCAAATTTTTGCAATATTATTTCTTGTATAGGAAATGGACTCAGGAGAAAGCAAGTTATAATTTATAATACAAATAAGAAATGGACTCAACGGTGGAAACTTTATTTATCACACCAAATAATAAATGTACGTGAGAGAATCACTTGTTTCTCTTAGACTCCATTTTTCAAGCATAGAAAATCATTTCAAATGAAAATGACAAAATTCTTCACAACCAAAGTTGTTAATTGAGGAAAAATAAAATGTTTCAAAGTTCCACCATTGTACGCATTTACAATTGGTTGTATATTGTTGTAAGGGAAAGGAGGATAATTGAAAAATGTCTTGCGCTTGCTAGACTTGAGGATGATTGATGCAATGATAGGGAGGCCTTCAATCCACTTTCACTATACAAAGAACTTTCAACCACTTTTCTTCCCCCAAATCACTATCTTGGCTTGTTTTCAGTTTTTCACCTAGTCTCTCTAGTAGGTTAGTAGACCTACCTTTCTTGACATAACTTTCAAATTTTCTAAGAAATCTCTCCAACCCTCATTCTTTTCAAACACCCTTTAACACATACTTTCACATGGCTCAAAATCCCATGAGACTCTTTTGAAACAAAACCATCAACCTAGTGCTTCAACAATGTCATAGAGCCCCTTTATAGGTCTATTTAACAAGTCAACACCCTCTCAAACACTCTTCCAATTGCAAAACACCATTGGGAAACATTTACTAGTATGAAAATCCAAAAAATCCACAATTTTTAGGGCGTGATTGGCCCTCTAACCCCACTATCCTCTAAACCCTCAATTTTCTCAAATTTCACTAGGATTTATTAAAAACCCCATATCCAAACCTCATACAACCTCAAAACCTCTTCCAACACTCTTCATTTTTTTTGCACAAACTTAATTGACCACCAAATTATGTTGCTCCCTGACTTGACCCACTTTTACTCCCTCAAACCTCTCTTTTTCATTCAAAACCCCTCTTTTCCCAACTAGGGCATCATGCCATAACATACTTTTGACCTCCCTTGTCCTTGAAAACATTTTGAACACATTAAACTCCACAACCTCACCCTATTTCCAACCTATTCTAACTTATTCTCAAGCAATTTCTTCTTTTCACCTCGTCTAGCCTTGTTTTTAAGGCCTAAATTCTATATTTTCAACAAGGGAAGCGTTAGTAATCTCTTCCAATTCCTTTACCAATGCTATTTTCTTATTCCTACTTCCTAACATACTTACATAATTTACTCAAATGACCCCACACTAACTCAAAACTAAAAGCAATATTACAAAATGACCTATCATGGCCTTATTTGACATTATCATGACTAAAACCATTGAACTAGACCTACTTCATCAATGGAGGAACAAGGTGCTTTGCACCAATGATCATACAGTTTTTGTGTGGAAAACTCGGACTTCTCAACCATTGTGTGTATGTTTCTCTTTTTGATTGTTTTGCATGCCATCATAAGGGATCAAGCCGGTTGAACGTAGCTCGAAGCAATTCCACATGTTTGGGTGTGAAAGAGGACCATGTATAGCGTAAATGTACCTATCAAGACACATTGGAGTGGTTTTTTTGGTCACATGAATTGCAAAACAAAAATTGCACCACTTTGCAACTTTACATTGCTTGCATTTGACACTTTTTTCATCAAGTGAAAATTGGACACCATAGGAAAATGACTCTGAAATAATAAAAACCGGGAGAGGTTATTGTAGAGAGGCCCAACATGATCTTGTAGGCTCAAATAGAGAGTTCATAAGCATCACGATTTCTTAGTAATAGCTTGTCAAAGTTTACTTCCCTTTTGCACTTTAGACCCTTAAGGGATCGATCTGGTTGAACATAGCTCGGAGCGATTCCACATGTTTGGGTGTGAAAAAAGACCATTCCTAGCATAAACATACCCATATAGATGCGTTCGAACAATCCATTTGGTCACAAAAGTTGCAGAATGAAAGTTGCACCACTTTGCAACTTTCAACTACTTGCATTTGACAACTTTTTACCCAAGTGAAAATTTGCCACCACTGGAAAATACCTTTGAGATAGCGAAAACCAAGAGAGATTATTGTAGAGAGTCCCAACACAATCCTATAGGATTAGATGAGAAGTTTCTAAGCATCACGATATCCAAGTAACAACATGGTGAAGTTTACAGCCATTTTGCACTTTGGACTCTTAAGGGATCGATCCAATTAAACGTAGCTCAGAGTGATTCTACATGTTTAGGTGTGAAAGAGGACCATGCCTAATGTAAAAATGCCTATTTAGATGCGTTGGAATAGTCTGTTTGGTCACACGAGTTGTAGAACAAAAGTTGCACCACTTTGCAACTTTCAACTACTTGCATTTGACAAATTTTTCCCCAAGTGAAAATTTTCCACCATGGGAAAATGCCTCTAAGATAGAAAAAAATGAGAGAGGTTATTGTAGAGGGGCCCAACACGATCCCATAAGATCAGACAAAAAGTTTTTAAGTGTCATGGTATCCGAGTAACAACATGTTGAAGTTTGCAGCCATTTTGCACTTTGGATTCTTAAGGGATCGAATTGATTGAACATAGCTCGGAGCGACTTCGCATGTTTGGGTGAAAAAGATGACCATTCATAGCATAAACATACCTATTTGGATGCGTTGGAACAATCTGTTTGGTCACACGAGTTGCAAAACAAAAGTTGCACCACTTTGCAACTTTCAACTACTTGCATTTGACAACTTTTTCCCCAAGTGAAAATTCACCACCACAGGAAAATGCCTCTGAGATATGTTATCACAGAATCTAACAACGCTCATTCCATGGATAACCCCCCTACAAAACTTGTATGTTTCCTAGGTTCGTGAAGTTCAAGCACGCAAAACAAGGTGATTTTCAAGCCACTTTGAAATGTGTTCCAAAGACTTAGACAGTCAGTTTGAGCATCCCCCTATGTTTGCCTCGTGAAGACCTTTGAAACGAGCTCCTTTGTGAAGCCTCACTATTCATACTTAGTTAAAATTGTGAAAGATGCAGTTGCACTGAAAAAGTGTGCTCCTGCTCACAAGCCAAAAATTGGCTAAGTATGAAAAGTGCAGGGGCTCTGATTTTCAACGCCCCTGTATGAAAGTGTTTTTGTCAAAAAATGTAAGAGCGTTGAAAAAGTGCGCTCTTACACTTTTTGTCTAGATTTAGCCTTTTTCTTGCCTAGGCGCGTTTCTTCATGTGTTTTACATTTTTCGCTTATCGTGCCACTTTTTGTGCCTCAATTAATTGATCGACTTAAGTTAGGTTTTTATGTTTTTCTTTCACTTAAAAGTGATTCTATTGTTTTATTTTCATTGTTTGTAATTTTTGACTGAACTCCTTCTCAAGCTACAAAACACGTTTTTCCAAAGATATTTTTGCATCAAGCTAGGGTCTTTTGAGTTCACCATTTCAGGTACATTTTTATTCTTTGTCTTCTCATTTACGCATTCTTTCTTGTTGAAAATCTATCAATGTGTTTCCTTTTTGTGATTGTTTTGAATCTACTACTATGAAAAACGTGTATTCTTTTTTCTCCATTCGTGTTTCTTGGTCTTGCGCTTTTTTTCCATACTTCCTCTTCATGGCACGTTGTGTGGCAACTTCCTCTTACCCACACGTTTTCCTGTATGCCCTCACGCAATGGAACTTTTATGGCTTGTTTTGGCATGACTTTCTTCTCCCACACATTTTTCTTTCCATTCTTTCAAACTCCTACGTTTTTTTTTAGTGTCTTCCCACGTCGCCCTTTCAACAATTATTTGGTGTGAACATTGAAGAAACTCACATTTTGTGAGTAAAATTGCTTGGTTCTTATCCACATTTACAATGGCGATGAAATAAACTTCAAGTGCAACTCAATACATGACTAAAAGTTTTGTATTTGAGCGTTCCCATGCTTCAAAATAGTCAAGGTGCCGTTTTCAAACATCATTGCATCTTATTTCCAGAATCATACTTGAAGTGCAGAGGTGCTGAAAAAGTGCGCCCTGACATAACACATTTTTTTTTCCTAACATTGAGATGCAGGAGTGTTGTTTTTCAGCCCCCCTGCATCAAAGCCAGAATTCTTCAAGATGCAGGAGCATTGTTTTTCAACACCTCTGCATCAAAGCTAGAATTCTTCAAAATGCAAGGGTGCTAAAAAAGTGCGCCCCTACACTTTTCACAATTTTTTCCCTGAAATACTTCAATCTTGCAGGTTTTGTTTGGAACCTCGTTCCTTCCATTTTATGCATCATTTTGCATGCCTTTTCATCCGCTCCACGCTTTCTCATCATCGTTGCTCACCTCACGCACTCCCATGCTGTTTAACGACTAATGTTTGTTCTGACTCCACATCCTGCAATCTCTTATCAAGATCTTCAAAGTTGATTGATCAAAGATTCAGTCGCTCTTGATGATTGCCAGTAAACCTCCATTTTCTTCAAACGCAAAAGGAAAAATGAAATATAAATATCAAGGTGTCTATCCGCCAACTGTAGTGGTCTCCAAGGTGGAAGAAATAAAAGACACAGAGGTTGGCCATCAAGACTTGGTTGATTTTGTAAAGCAAACTGAGATGAAGCCTCTTCCTGATCCAATGAGAGCATTGCATACAATAACCTGCATTTGGTAGCTATGTTCCCTACTGCTGCACACAATACAAATTTTTTCCTTCAAGTGGCATCTCATTACATCAGGGAAAGCAGAAGTGTTATTGATTCTTCTGGGCACGAGATTTTAAGGCTCGACCCTGACTTCTTTGATATTGTGTTTAAAGTTCCTCAAATGGAGAAGTACATTGACATCTCTATACAAAAAGCACAAGAAGTCTTTGACGTTGATCCCAACAAGGCTAAAAACCTAATAAATACCCAATGGTTGAAGAAGCCTAGACAATCTGTTTCCAGATGGCCAAAGGGACTCTTGTGAAGTGATTTCAAAGATGACGTCAAAGATATGATCACATTTTTAAGCAGAGTAAAAGGCTTGCTTGAATCATCCACTTTTCATGATTGGATGTATGAATACATAGGGATTATAAGAAGACAAAAAGTGCACATTGACTAGGGCAAACAAATTAGTGATGAAATACATGAGCAACTAATCAATGCGCCTTCCACATTGAAATTTTATATGACTTCTTACCTGGTGTACGCAGCAGTTGTAATAAGGCTGGGTCTATCCACAAAAGGGAATCGGATGCTGGTACCTATGTATAAATTATTCTATCAACTAGAATTGAAGGAAAGCTTCCATCATTTCAGGCAAGTTATTGATGCTTTCTTCACACCTTTTCTTTTCAATTTTGATCCAGCTCTCGAGAGGAGAAGGGTATCTGATGATGCCTACAAGGTGGTAAGTAAAGTTGGATGCTTATTTCCTCAATTCCCAACGTTTACTTATTTAAGAGTAGGGTGCTACACTGGCTGCCCTCACATGCTGCCACGTTATCCTTCAGATAAGTGGGTTCTCATGGAGATGTGCAGACAGCTGATTTTAGTGCATAAAGAACGAAGAAGTAACCACAAGCATGGATTCAAGTTCCCACTGACAATCGACAGATATACTATCCCAACTGTACAGAAAGCCAAGTCTATCTATGTTGAGATGCAAATCATGGCAATCAAGACCTATAGGTATAGGTTTGATTTTGATTACCGGGATGTCAGAAGGAAATTACAAAAGGGTCATCATCACAAATACCATTTTAAAGATGTTTGGGCTGATTGTAGAGATGAAGAAGCCATTTGCAAAATGGATTATTGCAGGTTGACTGTGCAACATATTAGAGACCTTGATATTGCTGACCTACTAGAGGATTTTATAGATCCTGGCGATATCATGAATGTTGTCTATGATAAACAAGAGGTTTCTAAAAGGTCATTTCCTGCAATTCAATGGTCTAGGAAAGAAAGTAATAGCATGAGAGAGAGATTGAAGCCAATTCTGTCCAACACTGCAGAATGGTTACATAAGCATGGTTTTGAAATGAAAAGTTTCAGAACAGATTCGAAAGGAGAAGAATCTAAAGCAAAAGCTCGTCGACAGCAAGAAATCCACATGAAAAATAAATCTAAAGTAAGAAAGATACCCAGTTCATCCCAGAAGGAGAAACCACAGAATCCAATCCATCTCGCTCTAAAGGTAAAAAGTCCATTCCAGAGGAGATAGATTCTGATGAAGAAGGTACTTCCAGTGACCAATCTGCTGAAGATGAAGACTCAGCAGAAGCAAACTCCAATGCAGAAGAGGTTTCTGAAAGCGGGCAAGAGTCTGAAGAAGATTCTGAAGAAGAATTTGAAGGTGATTCTGAAGGTGAACCAGAATCAGAGAGACAAGAGGGTGATCAACAGGAACCCAGGCATGATCAAGAAATTTCTATGTCTTCACCTGAGAATGCAGTTGAGGAAATTCCCAAAACGTCATTGCCTATAATTTCCAATGTTCCTCATACCCCTCCAAATTCAAGAACTCCTCCACCTCATGTTCCCTCATCACCCATTCCTACCACATGCATTCCTGCAGTTGAGATATCCATTATTCCTGCAACATCAAACCCGCTTGATACTCCCTCGATGACAAGCATTCATACAGTTGATATACTGTCAAGTACTCCATCATCCATCCCTAGCCTATCTTCACCAACGTATGATATCACTTCTGAAAATGAATTCAGTCGTTTCATGAATGAGTCAATGCGTGATCAGCTCAATGTGCAGTCTACATGAGCAATGATGACAGACACTTCTCCTATTGTCACGATACCCATGATGACTTCAGAGGTGACAATGACTTCAGAAGTGACAATGACGACTGAGTTGATAGTGAATCCAGAAGTTCACACCTCTTTCCTTCCCCCTTGGCTAATATCTCAAGTGTCAAAGCAGAAGAAGCAAATGACCTCTCTAGGGGAGCTCGACCTCGAAGAGATAGTCCCTCCAAAGGCTAAAGGGAAGAAAAAGGAAAAAGTATACTCAAGGCTGAATGTTGACAAGACTGGCCATAAGTATGCAGAGATTGGCATACTGCTGCAAGAAGAAGGAGATGTCAATATGGAGGACTACACAGTAACAAAAGTCCAGCTTGGCAAGGTTACCAATGAAAGTGCAAAAGCGGATGCGCAAGTGACATTGGATATCTTGGCTGGAAGACTGGATAAAATGGAGCAAGCTCACAATATGTACAAATAGAGGGCAGAGCATTATGCCACTGTTGTAAAGAGACTTGCAGGATCTCCAACTAATGCACAACTATTGACAGTGGAAAGTATTGAGGACCCAGCTGTCAAGAAAGCTGAGAAGTTTGCCTCCAAAGGCAAGGTGTTGTATGATTTCGTTGAGAAGATCATAGAACACGGATCTCATATCATAATTTTTGTGGACGAGAAAACTACCTTGTTGGCCAAGCTCACCACAGAGTGTGATAAAGAAAAAAGTGTACCTTCCTAGGAGAACAGAGATATGGAAAAATGCCTGTTGTCATGGTCACAGATGAAGCAGGTAAAGCTCAAATAATTGGTGGAAGTCGGGGTAATTCCTGACAAAGAAAAGTTCATTGAGGTAAGAGAATCTTTGAAACATAGAATTCAAGTAATTCAATCTCTTACTAAAGATCTCCACCAAGTGTAGGAAGATATCGAAGAGCATCATGTTATTCTTGAAAAGGGTATCAAGGAGTTACTAGGTCAACTTCTTGAGGAGAATCGTATCTTCCTTTCAGCCACAGAAATATCCCAAATCTTAAAGGAAGCCATCATGAAGTTGATTGACAGTGCAGACTTTTCAGAAGCCTCTCTGAACGTCATTTGTGATACAAGGCTCACATTGGATAACCTGAAAACACATCTTGATAGGTGCAAGAAGGTTCACTCATCTGCCATGAGATCGATCATGAGAATTCACACCATTGTGGATTACACCATTGGTCCAGATGAGAAGTTCGTACAAGAGACCAGGAAGAAATATGAAGACTTCCACGCCCAAAGCAAGGAAACATGAAGAAGGTTCCTGATCTCCAGTGTTAGACATTTTCGGTGCATCCCTTTATGCATCTTGTAAATATTTCCTGACATCTTATATGTCTTTTTGTAAATTTTAATTGCATCAAGTTCGAAGATGTAATCTTTTGAAAACAAATTACACTTTGACTTTGGTCCAAGTTAGGTGAGATCTCCTAAAATCGCTCACCCAACTTTCCTTGATTTCCTCAATTAGATTCCTAATTTTTCTCATCCCTCTTTCTATATAATGTGAGGGATTTCTATTGTAAGATTATCCTTTAGTATTTTGCAACGAAGTGCTGCCCTTTTTGAAGCAGAATTGTGAAACTTTGTGTTCATACTTTGTGAATGAAATCTGATCAATAAAGAAGAAGATTGCAAATCATACTTTGTGTTGGATTTGATAATCTTATGAATTGATCTCATTTGGTGGTGATTAGCTTATGGAATTTGAAGTACTCTAAGTAATTCATGTAAACTTTGTGTTACATCCTTTATTTAGATTTACATTCATGTTTTGTTTATCTTTGGTTGGATAATCTACAAGACTTTGTGCTTGTAATTGTTCATGCTCTTTGGATACTTTGGTTGAATGATCTACAAGACTTTGTGCTTGTAATTGTTCATGCTCTTTGAATACTTTGGTTGGATAATCTACAAGACTTTGCGCTTGTAATTGTTCATACTATTCGAGGAATTGTTGCATCTAAGAAGACTTTGTGCTTTTAACGTGACAAATGACACACTTTTCACAGATCCACCATTGAAAAAGCTACAGAACGATTGTGTTCCTTCGTGAGCTTTCCCTTTTATTTTACTAGTTTATTGTTAATCACTTCTGGTACCTCTACGCTTTGCTTTGACAAGATAGAGGTATTGGCATTATTGCTCATTGTTAGTTTAGAGTTATTGTGAATTAAGAACTTCCAACAGTGAAGCATTGTAAACATCTTCTCTAAAAAAAGAGAGAAGGATGAATGTAATACACCCCTCCACTTCATAAGTATTGTGTACATTTTTTAATTACTTTGTTTGTTTTACTATCGCTTCTTTTAGCAGTAAGAAGGGCACCTCCTATTTCTGAGAGGAGAGATTCACATCTCACATAGCTGTGGCTGAAGTCCTAGTTGTGTAATCTATCGAAAAGCTGATTACATAATTTTCACCCAACAAGATAGAAAAAATTGAGAGAGGTTATTGTAGAGGGTCCCAACATGATGCCATAGGATTAGACAAGAAGTTTCTAAGCATTATGGTATTTTAGTAACATGCTAAAGTTTGCAGCCATTTTGCACTTTGGACTCTTAAGGGATCAATTCGGTTGAACGTAGCTCGGAGATATTCCGCGTGTTTGGGTTTGAAATAGGACCTTTCCTAGCATAAACATTCCTATTCAAATGCATTGGAACAGTCTGTTTGGTTACACGAGTTGCAAAATGAAAGTTGCACCACTTTGCAACTTTGCACTGTTTGAATTTGACACTTTTTCCATCAAGTGAAAACTTCACACAACAGGAAAAGCACTCCGATATAACAAAAACCAAGAGAGGTTATTGTAGAGGGGCCTAACGTGATCTCGTAGGCTCAGACAGAGATTTCGTAAGTGCCACGGTTACTGAGTAATACCCCGTCAAAGATTGCTGCCCTTTTGCACTTTGGACCCTTAAGGGATTGACCCGGTTGAACGTAGCTCAGATTGATTCCACATGTTTGGGTGCAAAAGAGAACCATTCCTAGCATAAATGTACCATGTACTTAGAAGAAGATCAATAAAATTCATTGTTTCCTTGCATTTTTTTGTATTTTTACCAGAAATTTGATGTTTCCTTGAACTGTACGATTTTGTATAGGGTGATTGTGCTCTCTTTTGGATGGAATTCGGTGGGAAGTAGACTTAAATCCATTCTAGTTTTGGTTTGGTTGGATTTCAAGCGATTTTGTGCATTTTACAAGCCAATTACTGAGGGCCAGTCTTTATACCTTGTTTTAAGGGTTTTAAGTGCATTAAAATGCCATATTAAGCCTTCCACCCACTATATGCTTATGTAACTCAGTGGAAAGGCTTAGTTCAGGTTATTAAAAATGTGTGAAAAATTTTGTGTGCAAGGGAGGAAAATAGAGGGTTTTTAGGCGATGTCTTATATGTCAAATGGTACATTTTTGAGTGGAAAATGGTGGTTTAGTGCTAGGGTTTGAAGAATTATTTGGGGGAAGAAATGTCTCTTGAAATTTTAAGCTTATGCAGACCTTTTTGAAGGTGTTTCAAGCTTTGGTTGGCTGTGGGAAGGTTTGGAGTATGGGTTTTCAATAAACCCTTGCTTAACTTGTGAAAGAAGAGGATTTTGGGGTTTGTTATGTTAGCGGGCTTATCACGCCCTAAAAGTGGAGGAATTGGTGGTTTGGTAGACTGGTTAATGCTGTGCAATGGTGGTTTTCATGTGATATGAAGAATAAAGGGGGGTTGCTTTGTTAATTTGGCCTAATTGGCCTTGTGGACAGTGTAGTTTGTTTGTTTTGTGATTCTTTTTCAATCTCTTTGTGTTTCCACAAACCCAATACATATTTAGAAACCCATTTTGATCTACTAATACATAACAAAAGCTTTGAAGAGGTTATTTTGGAAAGTTTCTAAGAACAACAATAAACTGTTCGCTAGAAAGTGCCTCAAATTAGGTCAATTTTGTGAAGAAAAGTTATCAAGAAATCAACTCCAAACCATAAAATAACCTCAGGAAGCAATGTATCAAGTCTCAAAACCTTCAAATATTCCACTTTTACAGTTTAACATTTTCAATATAACATCAAACAATAAAACCCTCATCAAATCCCCTTATAGGCTCAAGAAAACTGAGGTTTATTAAAAACCCACTTACCAAACCTCATAAAAACTTGTAAATGCCTTAGACATGTTGGAATATGTCTATATATACTAATCAAACCACTATCAAGCCTCTGCAACTGACATTTCTCCAAACCCTAGTTTGTAGGCACCATTTCTTGTGTGAAAACTCATAAATTTATCTGGAGCAGCAACTAAACTTCACATTCCTGTCTTCCCCTGAATCTACACACATATTCAAATTGAAAAACACCTAATTTCAATCCATTCCAATGACCTACTTAACCCTACATCGGTGGAATGGAAATCTTATCACTTAATGGACTCCCAAAATCCTTATTGAGGGTTACAAACCAATTATGATAAAATTGTTCTTATTTCCTCGAATCTAAGTTAAAAGACTTCAAAATACTTTCAAAAGTAACCTAACTCCTTGCTTTGAAGAAAACCAATCAACAATTAAACTATAAGGTGTTGTACAATCTACACAAGCTTGAAACATAGAAGGAAAAGTGTTGCAAATACAGAAAATAGGGTCCTTTATTTACTAATTTCTTCAAGAATACAAGTTTTGCTCTTTTCCACACCTTTACAATGCTTTATATAGCTATTCCAATCAGTTATGAATTCTTCCCCTACATCTTCCATCAACTAACTACCCTTTCTAACAAGAGGACTCTTCATCTTCTATAATTTTGCAATTGTGCAACTAATGCAAGTTTTGCATTTTTACACCAAATGACAACTTTTGTGCAATATCACTTCTCTAATCACCTAATGACATGTTTGAGACTTTGAATACATTACATATGAACTTCACATGACCTTTTTCACATTTTTTACATTTGAAAATTCAAATTTTGCAAATTTTCCCATTGAAGGCATTTAGAGAACAAAGTGCTCCTGCACCAAACATGAACTCCAAAATTTCAATATTTGAGTAAATCTCATTACAATGTCTTAGGAACTCCTTTCTCATAGATCTTTTACAATGTCACTCATACATTCAATATTCTCTTATAATTTCTAC
This sequence comes from Sequoia sempervirens, assembly GCA_007258455.2. Classification (NCBI taxonomy): domain Eukaryota; kingdom Viridiplantae; phylum Streptophyta; class Pinopsida; order Cupressales; family Cupressaceae; genus Sequoia; species Sequoia sempervirens. The sequence goes on from VDFB02331921.1 coordinate 26,198, forward strand.
ATCATAGGTGCTCATTATGAGGTTAACTTCAAATGAGTAACTTGAGATTCCCTTGCCAAGCTTCACACGGTCTTTTATAATGGCTTCAAATTAGAATTGAGATTTGTCAAGATCATAAAAATAAGGATGTTACATTTATTTTTTGGTTGAAATTCTCTTCGATGGCTCATAAATCAGCATTTTCTACAATGAGAGACCAATCAATTTTTAGTAGTTTACTTACAAATACACAAAGTAAAAGAAGAAAAAGAAAGAGCATCCAAAATGGAAATAAAATGAAAATAGATGAAAGGCACTTATAGATAGGCATGCCATTCTCTCAACTTAGTCACTCCTGGTCATACATCTTCACTGGGAGTTCCAAGATACCTATTGCACACAACACCTCTCATGAATAGAATAACTTGAAATTCAATATGCTCTTATAATATCTACATCATAGGTACTCATTATAAGGTTAACTTCAGATGAATAACTTGAAATTCCATCACCAATCTTCGTACACACTTTTTTAATGGCTTAAATCATAATTTGGATTTGGCAAGATCATCAAAATAAGGATGTTGCATTATTTTTCTGGTTGAGATTCTCTTGGATGGCTCATAAATTTGCATTTTCTACAAGGGGACACCAATCAATTTTTAGTAGGTTACTTACAAATAGGAAAAGTAAAAGAAGATGATAGGATTGGCATCAAAAAAATTAATGTGCATACAAGTATAAATTAATAAGAACCAATATGCATACTTACAAATTAATCCAACGAACCATCCAGGTCTGCTCTACTCTTTATTGTGTCAAGTATTGTCTCATGGTTAGACTCACAAACCTTCCACAAGGTCTTGTTGAAAGGTCTACCTCCATATTTGGTCAAACGAACATTGGATGCCATGACAAGGTTTGAGTAATAAAGAATCTTACGATGCTTGTCAAAATCCTAAAATAGCCAATGTTTAACACTCTTATGTGGGTACCTTCTAAGCCACATTCTAGTAACGACAATTGAGCCTGTAGGGTATTCGATGTTTTCTCCATCTATAACTGGGGCCTCCAATTTATTTTTGGCCTCAACACAACAACACAACTAATAGTTTGTTCCCTCTTCACTTTCTTCATTTGCAATAACTACATAAACATGCCCTACATTGATATGTGTAGCAAATCTCTTGAAATTAGTCAACATTATGAATACACTACAAAGTAAGATAACAATATGGAATTTCAAAAACTAAGCAAGCAGATATATTACATGGTTGAACTAGATCCGATGCGTGGTCAAAGTCCACTGATGATTCCATCTGTGTTAGTTCCAATGTCATCAGAGGGCGATATGTGTGAAGTGGGCTAAGATAGCTTTTCAACCATTTGTCAACCCACTCCCTTGACTCACAATCATTACAAGCTTGCATTGTACATGAATAACAAAAGCATGCCATCTTTTGTGTATCGATACTACATGAACCTGCATTTGAGGTAAGGAAAGAGTGTAGCTCACTCGATCATGTTAGTGTACAACAATCCTCATATGGTGCAATGTTAGTATCATCCATCAACCAAAAAAATATATGAACTGAAGACATACCTTCATTACCTAGACCCATCAAAGGATTACACCACTTGACAATTGATCTTGCATTTGTCAACTTTGTACTGTCTTTATACTTTAATTCTTCTCGTGTTAATGCTCTTTTCATGCATGATCCTGGACCATCATGCTCCTCCTTTCCATACCTGGCATCACAAAAGTTCTGCATATATTGTACACCTATAATGACATGCATCCTCCTCAACTAGTAGAACATGCGTGAGTTCTTGAACTGTGCTGCACAGTTATCTGACCATATTATATGTCGACCGTATGTTATGCCCCTCTGAGCCAAATCACTATAGAACATTTGGAAGCAACCTTGCATGAACTCTGGAGAATGTGTGTGATCATCACTAATATAAAATTGATACTCCCTCAATACCTTCCTTTGGTCCTCTATACTATCAACTATATGAATGAATGTTATGTGAAAAAATATCAAAACCTATGTGGAGTTGTAATAATGTGATTGCACCTCATGTTGTGGCTGTAGAGTGTAGTTCTCTGCAAAGTCAACCACTGATATTATGCTGCCAATTGGAAAGGTGTCATTGCATAGCTTGAATTGTGTGTCCATTCATCAGGCTCTATGGGTATGCCTTGCATACTCATACACTATATTGTCACAAAACATTGACATAAACGGATACACTGGAATCTTCTGAATAACCAAATCACACCTTTTTTCTTGAGACCCATCTTTTGTAGTGTATGCCACTATTTTAAACTTCCCGAACTCTACTAGTTTTTGTCCCACCTCATTTGTGCTTTCCATATGTTTACATACTGGCATACGTTGCAAGCCATCGCAATGCTCGCATGAACCATCCAAGCATATTGTCCTGTAGAATATTTGGCCATCCTCTATTTCACATAATTTTTTTGATAAGAACTCTCTTGAATATTTTGGTGGGGCTTCTATGCCACAATCCTACAAAACATTGTTAGTATGCAAATCTAAACATATAGAACGATAAACATCATAATGGTTAGAGAATTCAATATGTAGTCTACAACAACAAGTAGTGTGTGTGTGATTTATCTTGACATAAAAAGGTTTAAGCATTTCAAAAAATATTTGACAAATACTAATTTGAGGATAATCCTTTTGAAATTTACAAAAAAATTGGGCTTGAGTGTATCCAAAATATGCTTTGGATGTGGCTCACGGTTCTGACTATCGATTCTCCTTCTTACCACATCCCTTTGATTCGAAGATGGCCTTGTGTTATTCTTCCAATACTCTTCAATTAGTGTTCTCAATGCTTCAACAACTTTTTTATCTTTTTGTGGCAGTCTCCCTAAGAATGCCCATAATTCATTTGAATCGGTGCCCTCAATTCTTTACTGCCTTTGAATGGATTTTGATAAAGTTTTTCTACTAATTCTCATTTGTTCACTCATCTTTCTAATGAGACGAGCTCTCTTTGTTTGACTGCTTACCAAAGTCAATGTAATGACACATTGGGTGACATTACTATCTTTTGAGCATGAGGTCTTACCCACACTCTCATATGCATCCATTAGATTCTTCACAATAGTGTTTTCACTCGATGCATTCAATATTCTCAACCCAAGAGTCTTCATGATGTTTCTATACTTTATACCCCGCATCATTTCAACAAATAGTTGACATCTTGCGGTCTCATTTAGCATTTCAAAGAATGATTTCCAAATCTCATTAGCATATCTTCTACAAGTGTGTGCTAGAATCTTACCTTCCATGTGTTGCAAAATATCCTTATCAATATTAACCAAATACTTTGGCTTTCTACGCAAAATTCTAGGTGGTGTTCTCCTAGGTACATACATCTCAACATTAGGAATTTCATCAATATTTAATTGAGGTGGGCTAGATTGTGTACCTTCGATCGAGGGTGGAGTAGAAGACATACCTTGAGGTTCATGTGGGGATGATCGTATACCTTCTTCGTCAAATCCAAGTGATGATGTAATCTCAACTTGAGATGTGTTGGATGGTGTCCAACCATATTCACTTGCGATAGATGGTATCCCTCCATATTCACTTGCGGTAGTTGGTGTCCCTCCATATTCGCTTGTGCTTAATGGTTTCCTTTCGTATTCACTTGCCGTAGAGGGTGTGTCTCCAACTATGGTATCTAAATCTGTCTTACCATCGTGCTTTGGCATTCATACCCTTTGTGTTGCCAATTCTTGTTCTCTTTTTGACGGTTGAGGTTCCTCTTCAGTTGGCTTGTTTTCATCAATAGTACCCAATTTCTTCTTATCACGATATGTCGCCACTCATTCTCTCTCCTTTGCTTTGAAGGTTTCATACTCTTTGTCTGTTACTTTATTCCTTCTTCATTTCTTCAGCATGGTGGATAATTTTACCTGTAGCATGGTAATGAGATGAATATTAGTTCCTAAAATATTTATCCATTCAAATAAATGAAATATATGTCATTCAAAGCTTCATAAAAAATACTTACAATCATCCTGTACAAGAGTATTTCTAGCATAGACAAAGGTGGTGCAAGGGCATGCCATGATTACAAGATAGGCTCAAAATGGAAGCATGGACAAGGAATGTGAATTCAAATTCCTTGGCAAGCTAGCTCACTCACTAGCTTACCAATGCGGTAGGGTTGAGAAGGTAGAGGCAGCATATGCCTCATAAAAATGGGCTCTCATGGTGATATACATCACCGTGAGACCTCATTTCTATGAGGAATACACTATGGTTAGGGGTAGTGTATGCCTCATAGAAATGGGGTCTCACGGTGATTGAGACCCCATTTCTATGAGGCATACAGTACCCCTACCTTCTCAACCGTGAGACCCCATTTCTATGAGGCATACACTGCCCCTACCTTCTCAACCCTACCACATTAGCAAGCTAGTGGAGCATTGGCAAGCTAGCTCACGCACTAGCTTTCCAATGCGGTAGGGTTGAGAAGGTAGGGGCAGAATATGCATCACCGTGAGACCCCATTTCTATGAGGCATATGCTACCCCTACCTTATCAACCCTACCGCATTGGCAAGCTATTGGAGTGTTGGCAAGCTAGCTCACTCACAAGCTTGTCAATGCAGTAGGGTTGAGAACGTAGGGGTAGCATATACATCACTGTGAGACCCCATTTCTATGAGGCATACGCTTCCCCTACCTTCTCAACCCTACCGCATTGGCAAGCTAGTGAGTGAGCTATACAACACTGTGAGACCCCATTTCTATGAGGCATACACTGCCCCTACCTTCTCAACCCTATTGCATTGGGGTCTCACTCACTAGCCTACTAATGCGGTAGGGTTGAGATGGTAGGGGTAGCGTATGCCTCATAGAAATGGGGTCTCATACTACATTTGGGTCTCACTCACTAGCCTACCAATGAGGTAGGGTTGAGATGGTAAGGGCAGCGTATGCCTCATAGAAATGGGGTCTCATGGTCACATGAGACCCCATTTCTATGAGGCATACGCTGCCCCTACCATCTCAACCCTACCGCATTGGCAAGCTAGTGAGTGAGCTCACTATCTTTCCAAGCACACTAGCTGGTCAATGCTACCACATTTTGCATACATTTATATGAAAAACATTATTGTCAAACAATTTGATGCAGGGGCACCATTTAAAGATTTTTGTCAATTCAAGGTTTTAAGTTCTAGGCTTTAGGATATTGGGAGTTTTCATAAAATAAGGCCTTGAAGACCATTTATTAATGTAATTAACCATTTTTGGTGATAATTAGGTGTTTGGGTGATGTAGACTTCAAAATCTGGAAAATGTTGAAAAGTTGCAATTTGTGCAAAATGTAAAATTTGAAAAATTGTGAAAGGGTAGTTTTAGAAGACCAATGGTCATATTGATTTGAAAGGCCATTTGAGGAAGTTAGAACAATTTTTTTTTGGAGGGAAACATCTTAAATACCATGTAGAACTCGATGAAAAGGTTGTTGAAGCATTTTTTAAGTTTGAAGCATAAAAAATATTTTGTTTTTCTTCATTTTCTGAGTTTTCTAAAGTTTACAGTGATTGTATGGCCTGTAATTTACCGATTAGATTAAAAAAATTTGTGGATTTCTTAGTAGGCTATTTCATATTACTTTTGAATCCATTTTGAAGGGTTTCCATTTAGTTTTGTGAATTTTATTGCTAAATTTTTTAGACCGGTCTGAACACACAATTTTAAGGTTTGAAAGTCATTTAAAATGGTGTATTGACCCATTCCTCTCATTGTGGCCACTGTAACTCAAGGAATGGGTCTATAACATCACTAAAAATGTGTGGGAATGTTGAGTAAGTATAGGGGAGGTCAAGAGTTGAGTTGGGCATGAAGCCCTAGAGTGAAATTTGGTGTTTTCCATGTGAATAAGAAAGGTTTTGACATGCTAAAGTGAGTATTGTGTTAGGGAAGTATTTTTTCTTGTTGAATTGAGTTTTTGTAGGCCATTTTAGACCTATCTTAGGTGGTTGCATGTTTTGATAAGGTTGGGAAGTGTGTTTTCCAATAAGCCCTAGGTTATTTGGCTTAAAAAAGAGGGTTTTTGGTTTTGGCATCTTGGTGGATGAATTTATTAGAAATAATTGTGAATTATTTGGTTTGAATACATATAAATTTCTTCTCACATGTTTTTGGAGGTTTTGGTCAAGTTTCAAGATAAGTTTCTTTGTTAAAGTGGCCTAATTTGAGGCCTAGTTGGCGTAGAAAGCCTGATTTGAGAAAGTTGTTACAAAGTAACCAATAGTGGTTTGTTGGCATGTGATTGTGTACCCTGAAGGGTCCTTGAAATGGTTCAAGTATTGTTCTAAAATAATCTTATCGAGAAGAAATACTTGATTGAATGAGTTGGCAATGCTACAAGGAAGAGTGTTGATTTGGTGCAAAGTGAAGAGTTTTGAGAATTCTGACTTGTGAATTGTTGTTGTTGGTTGATTTTTTGTGTTGAGTTGTGTTGTAGGACCTCCCATGGTTGCATCACAATTCAAATTCTTTGTCCATGCTTCCATTTTGAGCCATGATTGCAAGATAGGTTGCACCTTTCCCCATGTTGCTAACTTAGCCTTGAATAAAGAGTCTTGTAACAATGGAGAGAAGGGTTAGAATCCCTTGTAGGTAGACTAATCAAGGAAACATTTAAAATATATCACAACTAAAAGTGATGAGGTAGTTTTATTCATGAGGTAGATTTAGAAATAGAGATAAATACCAAAATAGTTTCTAAGATCTGTCAATGTGGGAGGAGTATATTCCAATTTTTAGAGACATGTATGGAAAATTTGGTAGCATAGACAAGGAAATCAGCTGCTTGGTATAATTGTTTGACAAAATAACTCAATGAAAGCTTCAGAGAGTGGTATGAACATCCATCATAAAGAATTGAGAAATGATGTTTTATTTTACTTCCTTAAAATGTATGTCATATATGTGTGTATACAAAATGTGGAAGCATACACAAGGTAAGTCAATTGTTAAATAACAAAATGCCTCAAAGAGATGTGGTTTAAAAATGTAATTGGAAAGTGTATAGAATTATTTAATTTAAAATGTGCATTGAAAACCTAAGGTTATAATGACAAACAAACAATGATCAACATGGAATATGCAAAATAACAAAAATGAAAGTAAGCCATAATAGAATGAAAGAAAATGTGTAAAGACTTCACATACCTAAAAAACCAGAGTTTCAAATGGAGGAGTTCTACCCAATTATGTAGCCTTGGCTTCTTCTTTCTTCAAACTCCTCAAAAATTTGACTTTTTCAAAAGCTTGTTCCCCTCCAAACTTCAATTGTATATTAGTTTTCACTAGAATTCAAACTTGAATTGATATTATATGCCTTTCTATGTGAAAACTTTTCTATTTCATGCAAAGGTGGTGGAATGTGAAAAACATGCATGCACACTTCACAACATCATCAAAAAGCTACTTTTTGTCGGAGCACACGCAGAACCAGGAGAATATGCAGAATGTGGGCCTTGAGATCATGGGTATATTGAGTTTTTTATTGTTTTTAGAGCAAGACAAAACACACTCACATTATAACACGAGCACGTTATTTCTTGCTAAAAATAGTCATATCTCTACTTCTTCAAAACGCACTCGCGTTATGAGAAAGTTGGTTTTTTAATAGATTTATTTTCTCTTTGTCTATACCCTATATACCCTAATTCTATCTCTCTTCCCTCTACCCTTATACCCTAATTCTATCTCTCTCCCCTCTCCCCTCTACCCTTAACCCTTATACCCTCACTCACTCCTATCTCTCTCTCCTCTACCCTCTAGCCTTAACCCTTATACCCTCAACCCTTAAACCCTAATTCTATCTCTCTCCCCTCTACCCTCCACCCTTAACCCTTATACCCTATATTCTCTACCCTCTATCTCTCTCCCACTCCCTCTCTCTCCTGCCATTCTCCTCCACTCCTGCCTCCTCCTCACCATCTCCATCCTCTATCTCTCTCCCCTCTCCCCTCTACCCTTCACCCTTATACGCTCAACCCTGAAACCTTGATTCTATCTCTCTCCCCTCTACCCTCTACCCTTAACCCTTATACCCTCTATCCTCTACCCTTTATCTCTCTCTCTCAACCCTATACCCTCTCCCTCTCTCAACTCCCTCTCTCTCACTCACTCCTATCTCTCTCCCCTCTACCCTCTACCCTTAACCATTATATCCTCAACCCTTAGGCCTTGGGTTTTGTCTCTCTCCTCCCTCCTCCTCTCTCTCCCTATGTCTCTCGACCCCTATACCTCTCCCTCTCTCAACTTCCTCTCTCTCACTCACTCACTCCTATCTCTCTCCCCTCTACCCTCATACCCTCAACCCTTAAACCCTAATCCTATCTCTCTCCCCTCTACCCTCTACCCTTAACCCTTATACCCTCTATCCTCTACCCTCTATCTCTCTCCCACTCCCTCGCTCCCTCTCTCTCTCTCCCAAGTCTCTCCTTCCTACCCCCTCTCCCTCTCTAAACTCCCTCTCTCTCACTCACTCACTCCTATCTCTCTCCCACTCCTAAACCATAAACCCTCAACCCTCAACCCTCAACCCTCAACCCTAAAACCCTCTACCCTATACATTAAACCTCAACCCTCAATTCTCAACCCTCAACCTTTAATCTCTCAACCCTTAATGCTTAAACCCTAAATCCTCAACCCCTCCCTCAACCCTAATCCCCCAACCCTATCCCTCAATCCTCTACCCTCAACCTTAAATCCTTAAACACACTTAGTAAACTCTCTACCCTAATCCCTCAACCCTCTTAACCCTTAATTCCTCAACCCTTAAACCCTAATCCCTCAACCCCTATACCCTCTACCCTATACATTGGACCCTCATCCCTAATCCCCCAACCCTATAACCTCAATCCTCTACCCTCAACCTTAAAACCTATACCCTATAAACCCTTAAACCCTAAACCCTTAAACCCTCTACTCTCTACCCTCTACCATCAATCCTCTACCCTCTACCCTCAACCCTAATCCCTCAACCCTTAAACCCACTTAGTAAACTCTCTACCCTAATCCCTCAACCCTCTTGACCCTTAATCCCTCAACCCCTATACCCTCTACCCTATACATTGGACCCTCAACCCTAATCCCCCAACCCTATACCCTCAATCCTCTACCCTCAACCTTAAACCTGTTGGTGTAATTAATATTTAATTACACTTTACATAAGTTTACTTAGGTAATTATTTAATTCCTAGGTTAATTAGTTCTCATCATTATCTTTTGAGCTATCTTGTTGCTCAAGATAAGATTAGGGTTATGCATCTTTGCTTTTACAAAGCAAATCATATCTTGTAATTATCAAATTCTTGAATAATAATTATTTGCACATCTTCTTGCAAATCTCTATTTTTTTTTTCTCTTCTGTGGAAGGTCTATTCTAGTTTGCAAATCTGATCTTGGTTTCTAACATGGTATCAGAGCCTCGATTTGCAGCCCCTTCTTAGCTTTTTTGGAGGAACACATTACAGAGCTCGTTCGAGGTCCCTCGAGGGTTTCATTCCTTGAACACATTTATGCAACGTCTTGGATCAGATCGGGGTTTTTTCATTGGATTCAGAGTGTTGGAAAAAGTCATAAATGACTTTTATTTCATTCATTTTGGTCACTGTTTGCCAGGTTTGTGAGGGTTTTAGGCTCGGCGATTTTTTTGATAGATCTGGAGGTTGCCTGATTTTCAGACCACTTTGGGCCCAAACGGACCTCGACGTTGGATTTGCAGCACCCAAAAACCCCTATTTTGATGTAAATTTTGTCCGATTTGGACACAGTCATCCGGAGAGGCAAAATTGTTTTGCCCAAGGGCCGTACGGCCCCCAGGCACAGTTTCCGAGGCACGAAATTCAAAAAAATTCAAAAAAAATTCAAAAAATCAAAAAATCCGCACATGTTTTGCACGGCTCATTCATTTGCCCACCGCCCCACTGCTCCACCAAGTGGCCACCGGCGGACCACCCGCGAGCCACAACCACCAGTGGCTCCCCCTTTCTGCACCACCGCTCCACTTTTCTAGCCCTCGCGGGCTCCACCAGGGACATATGGGCGACCGAGCGCCTAGCTCTGCTCCTCGCCGAGCTACCAGCCCCCCGCCCCGATCACATGGGTGACCAAGGGCTTGGCCCTAGGAGCTTGCCCCCAGCCCCTTGGTCCGCCCAGGTGAGCAAGGGCTGAATTTTTTTGCCCCTAAGGGCTTATTGGAGTCTACTTGTGCAATTTGGAGCTGTTTTCACCAAATAGGGCATAACTTTCACATACGGAGTCATTTTTTTGCAAATGAGATATCGTCAGAAAGTTGTTTCCGAGCTCTATGCAATGGTGTAGGTATGATTTTTTGGTTATGCTTTTTTTATGTCTTTTTCAGCCTCAGAAGTCAGATGTTGTCGTTTTCACTTCGAGAAGCATATCTTTTGACTTGCTTATCCATTTTTCGCAGCGTTGGAAAGCTGGTTTCAACCTCTATGCATATCTGAGGTCATTTACATAATGTGTACCTTATTTTCTGCATGCATTCATTTTTGTTTCGTGCACTAGGTTTTCATTTTCGCTTATGTTTATGTAGCTTTGCATTCTCTCCTTCTACAATCATTGGGTATTGTAATAAAGAACTGATATAAAGTTCCATTAAGGGGGGTTCTTGCATCCATCCTTCATGTTGGTGACAACTCACATGAGTTTTTCTAGTTTCTTGTTGTCTCCTTTTAGCTTCTTTCTTGCTTAGCTGGACACATCTTTGGTTTGCTTCAGTTCACACTTCACATTGGGATTTTATGGTTCTTGATCCGCATTGGTTTAGATCTTTCTCATTTGAGGGCCATTTTTTTATGGTTAATGTTCCAGAATCTTGATGGTACTCATCCTATGGGAAGTTTTAGTTTCAGTTTGGCATTAGCTTCGAGAGACACAACTTCCAAATTTGTCATCATTATGGGTCCTTTCATCCTTTCATCTACTGTTGTTCATAGATTCCAGGGTTGATCCAGTATGTGAGTTTCCAGTGTTCCTTGGCATTAGGTCTGCTGTTGCATTTGTGATTCCGATATGGTATTTGCAAACAGAAGTATCTTTCCTTACTTGCCGAATTTGGGGTTCCAGTGTTGCTTCTTCAGAGTTCTTCCAGTGATTCTTTGCAGCAGTTCATCTCTCTGAGGGGGGGTTTTTCCCACTGGGTTTTCTCTCTCTTTGAATTTGTACATGAGTCCCTGATCAGGCCTTGTTTCCAAGACTCATATTTGCATAATAATATGCTTCTCCCTAAGTTGCACTTATGGGGGGTGTTGGTGTAATTAATATTTAATTACACTTTACATAAGTTTACTTAGGTAATTATGTAATTCCTAGGTTAATTAGTTCTCATCATTATCTTTTGAGCTATCTTGTTGCTCAAGATAAGATTAGTGTTATGCATCTTTTCTTTTACAAAGCAAATCATATCTTGTAATTATCAAATTCTTGAATAATAATTATTTGCACATCTTCTTGCAAATCTTTGCTTTTTTGTTTTTCTCTTCTGTGGAAGGTCTATTCTGGTTTGCAAATCTAATCTTGGTTTCTAACAAAACCCTCAACCCTTAAACCCTCTACCCTCTACCATCTACCGTATAAACCCTTAAACACTCAACCCTAAACCCTCAACCCTTAAACCCTCTACCCTCTACCGTCAACCCTAATCCCTCAACCCCTATACCCTCTACCCTATACATTGGACCCTTGACCCTAATCCCCCAACCCTATACCCTCAATCCTCTACCCTCTACCTTAAACCCTCAACTCTCAAACCTTAATCCCTCAATCCTCAAACCCTAAACCCTCAGCCTCAGCCACACCCTCTACCACATACATTTGGACTCTTAACCCCAATCCTTCAGCCATGTGCCCTCCCGGCCCTAGTCCTCAGCCTACAGGTCATCAGCCCTGTAGCCACGCTGTCTCAGCCCTCCACCTGGCCCCCCAGATCCTTAAACCTCATATATATGTCCACTCCCTCCTCTTCTCTCCTCTCTGTCCATCCCTCCTCCTCTCTGCCTAATCCTCAGCCCTAGGCCCTAGGCCCTAGGCCCTTAGACCCTTGACACTCAGCCCTCAGCCCTCAGCCATGAAGCCACTCTACCTTCTGCCCTCAACCCAATGCCCTCCTGCCTAGGCCCTAATCCTCAGCACTAATACCTCAGCCCTTGCCATTAAATCCAAAACTCTTTACCTAATCCTAAACCATCGACCCTTAATCCCTCAGCCCTCTGACCCTCAGCCCTCGACTCTTAAGCCCTAATCCCTCCAAACCCATACCATCTACCCTATACATTGGACCCTAGACCCTAATCCCTCAGCCCTATATCCTATACCCTCAACCCTAAAACCCTCTGCCCTCTGCCACTCTGCCATTAAACCCTCAACCACCAATTCTCAACCCTCAGCCCTTAATCCCTAAATCCTCAACCTTCAAACTCTAAACCCTTAGCCCCTATACCCTCTACCCTATGCATTGGTCCCTCAAGCCTAATCCTTCAACCATATGTACCCTCAACCCTATACCCTACCTAAACCCTCTACTCTCAACCCCTAAACCCTTAACACTAAACCCTTAAACCTTCACCACCTATACCCTCAAACCAATACTCTCTACCATCTGATCCTATCCCTCAACCCTCAACCTTAACCCTAATACCTAGAAACCATCAACCCTATAGGTCCTCCACCTAATCACAACCCTATACCCTCAGCCTATGGCTTTCTCTCTATCTGCCATCTCCTCTCCTCCTCCTCCACCTCCTGGTGTCTCTCTATCCTACCCTCTCCCACTCTCTTTCCTGTGTACTCCTGGATTTGATCAATCCCTACCACCCTCTCTCGCTCCCTCTATCTATCTCCTTCCCACTCTCTCCCACTCCCTCTCTCACACGTCTCTCTCTCCCACCCCCTCTCTCTCTCAGGTCTCTCTCTGGTAACCTACCTAGATAACTCTTTCTCTCTCTCTCCCCTCTCTCTATCTATCCCTCCCACCCTACCTAGATAAGTACCTCTCATTCCACCTCCCTATTTCTCTCCCTCTATCAGGTCACTCCCTCCCACAGCCTCTCCCTCTCCCAAGTCTCTTACTCACACTCCCTCTCTCTCCCACTCCCTCCCTATTGCACTCCCTCTCACTACTTATCTCTCAATTCTCTCCCTCTCACCCCCCTTCACACTCTCAAGTCTCTCCCTTTGGAACCCTACCTACATAACTCTCTCTTTCTCTCTATCTCTCTCTCCCCCCTCTCTCTCTCCCTTTCTCTTAATTCTCTCTCTCCAACCCGCTCTCTCTCACTCCCTTTATCCCTCCCACCCTACCTAGCTAAATCCCTCTCACTCCAACCCCTTCTCTCCCACTCCCTCTCTCTTAAACTCTCTCTTCCACCCCCTCTCCCTCTCTCTCTCTCTCTCTCTCACTCTACCTAGACAACTCTAGATCTCTCTCTCTCTCTCTCTTAAAATTATCCCTCCCTCTAAAGACATACATAAATACATACATACAAGCATAATACATATGTACATACAAGCATACATGTACATGCATAGATACAATCTTACATACAAATAGGTATTCATAAAATATACATGCATTGATATACAGGAATGCATACATACATACATGACATACAAGCATACATGTACATACAAAAATACAAAATATAAACATACATTCAATAGAGTAGCTTTTAACATAAAGCAAGACATAATGCGAGCGCATTATACTGGGCTCACATTATGTCTTGCTAGACGTGCTCCCCACAAACAAAAAAACCATGTCAAAACTGAGATGTAATGTGAGCGTGTTATATCTTGCTTTGGGAATCCCCAAGCCTTGGGATTGATATTTTCCTTGGAATACCAAACCAAAGGATTGGAGGGCATTCCCAAACACCAGAGACATGTTTTTGCAAATTCCACAATATTTCACATAATTGGGTTCATGCTCACCATCAAGATTGCACGTGGTTCAATATCAAACAAATCGAACATTTGGGTAATGTTAGGTTCTCTCTTAGCTATCCAATGATGTAATTTTTTTCACTTTCTAACAATGTTAAGCCTTTCATCCATAACTTCTTTTGTTTTTATGTCTCTTTTTTGGAAAAAAGAAGTGTTTGGCCACCCATGGATCCATGCCATGCATGTCATAGCATCCACATATCACCAATGCATAAAGTTCTCATATGATAATAGAGAAATAACAATCCACAATGACCCTAACCCCTTCTACTATTGCAAGAGTATAGAGGAGAAATATTACAAAGTGCTATAAGTACCCAAAACTGATGAGATCCCATTACCCTCTTCTTATGCCAACCCATCCACATTAGCATCTACACCAACAATACAACAAACTATCCTAGAAATCAAGGTGTTAATCAAGGACAACATTTGTGGTGATTACAACCTAAAAGAACCTTTTGTTGTGGGAGAGCTTCCACTTTCTCCTAAAACATATGGTAAACCCCACCATATTGAGAATTTGACCAAGACAATCAAAATGGAACTCACCACCTTCACAAGATGGGGAGATCTTAATGCAAAAATCATAGATGAAGGTGACATCTCCAAATGGGTATATTGGGATGAAGAAGAAGAACCTCTTCCAATGGACATAAATAGAAAAGGTTTCCAACTAATGAAAAGTATGGGTTACACAAGAGCAGGTGGACTTGGTCTAAATCAACAAGGCATGCGTGAACCTATTATCCCTAAAAAGTGTATAAAGAATATTGGTCTCGGTTACACCTCGAGAAAAAATGTAACCCCTCTTGTCAAGGATATTTTAATTGAGGGAGATGAAGCTTCCTCTTAGTTAAACGTGTCTAATTATGAAGACATCAATGAATCCCCCTTTTGCATCACTGACCTATTTTAACATGCCTCCATTTACATGATTACCACAACATCCTTTACACTCCCTACCCAAGACAATGAACTAAAACTTATCTACCCTCAACCCATCAACTAGGACCAAGGAGCACCGATTCTAGATTCATTAAAAAATGATAAGGATATCTCCAAATTCATGGGACTTTAAGACTCCATACCTTTTAGAGACCATAAAGTAGGGTTCAACATTGAACTAGACACACGAGCATACTATGGTGATATGATTGAATCCCTCAATCGCAAAATGGAAAATTTAAAAATCAAAACAAGATCTCCAAGTGAAAACCATAAAGTGGAACTTTCTAATTGTAAAATAATAAAAATAAATGACATATCTAAAGGTGAAAAGCTCTCTAAGGTTCCTAAGGATGAAGGATTCAATATGCCTGGTATTGCAATAGATCAAGAAAAATCAATAGTACTTGTAGAATCATCTCAACCGATCAATGTGGGCACAACGGAGGCACTTGAAGTCACGTTCTACACATCTTCATTAGATTATGAGGAATAAAACAATCTCATAACTTTCCTCGGAGACTGAAAGATTTTCTTTGCTTGGTCATATGCAAATATGCTGATCTAGACACTTCATTGGTAGTGCATCACCTAATAGTATATCCTAATTCAAAACTAGTCAAGTAGAAGCTGAGAAAAATACATCCCTAGATTACATTATTGGTCAAAGTAGAGCTACAAAAGTTTCTTGATGTAGGTTTCATAAGGCCAATTGACTATCTAGAGTTGGTTTCAAACTTGGTCCCAGTATCAAAACCCATTGGGGGCATCAGGATATGTACAAACTTTAGAGATTTGAACAAGGCATTAACTAAAGATGACTTTTCACTTCCAAATATAGACATCATCATGGATTTGATAATGGGGCATGAGATGCTTTCTCTTATGGACAGATTCTCTGGGTATAACCAAGCAATGATAGCTAAAGAAGACCAACATAAAATAGTGTTCACATGTCCATGGGGAACCTACTGCTAGAATGTGATGCCATTTAGTCTAAAAAATGTAGCAACCACTTACCAAAGAGCAATGACAGTGATCTTTCATGACATGTTTAATAAAATCCTAGAAGTCTATGTGGACGCCATCCTAGAAAAATCAATTATAAGGAAGGGACACCTAGAAGTCTTGGCTAAAATTTTTGATAGGCTTGAAAATTATTAGTTGATATTGATCCCAAAGAAATGTGTCTTTGGAGTCACTTTTGGTAAAAATTTTGGGTACATTACATCACAAAGGGGAATCAAAGTGGACCCTACCAAAGTCAAAGCCATCATGGAAATTCAACCACCTAAAACCCTCAAACAACATCTTCACAAAGGTTTATTGCACAATTGGAAAATAAGTGTCACCCATTTACGCACCTTCTTCGCAAAGGTGTGGTTTTCAAATGGGACAATCATTGTGAACAAGCCTTCCATCAACTGAAAGATTATCTAGCTACACCACTGATATTGAGTTCACCAATTACATAGAAACCATTGATACTATACATTTCTGCAACCATAACAGCTCTAGGGGCTCTCCTAGCACAACATGATGAAATAGGTAAAGAGAGGGCTATCTACTACACCAGTAGGACCTTTGTGGGATATGAGATCAACTACACATCCATTGAAAGATCTTACTTAGCAGTGGTGTTTTCTTCTCAAAAGTTGAGACACTATATGGTCTCTCATCATATCAAACTTATCTCCAAGGTTGATCCGCTAAAGTATTTTTTATCAAAAGCCACTCTAACAAGTCACATGACAAAGTGTGTGATGATCCTTAGTGAATTTGATATAGATTATATTGATTAGAAGCTATCAAAGGATAGGTCATTATAGATTAGCTAGAAGAATATCCAATCTATGCAGAAAACCCCTTAGTATCAGAGTTTCTTGATGAAACAGTGTTCACTTTCACCTCAATATATTAGTGGAAATTATACTTTGATGGTTCATATATGCAACATGGATTCCTACAAGGTGATTGCATCCCAAAGTCATATAGATTGGTGTTTCCATGCATGAACAACATAGCTAAATATGAGGCTCCCATCATAGGGTTAAGGATTGTAGTCCAATGGAAAATACAAGAATTCAAAGTCTACGATGATTCCTAGCTGATAGTGAAATAGGTCAATGATGATTACCAAACCAAAGATGATAAACTAATTCCATACAAGAAAATGGTAGATAGTTTCAAAATTACTTCATCGATGTCACATTTGAGAAAATCCCAAGGATCAACAATAGAACAGTGGATGCAATGGACACCATCAAATCTTTCCTAGATATGCTACATAACAACCTAAAATGCAAGTTTCTCATTGAGTAGCTTCTCATGCCAACTTTGGATATACCTGAATCAGAATTTGTGTGTGAAATTGTCGGTCTCGGTTCCCCATGGTAACATGAAATTTTCACCTACCTACACAATGGCATCTTCCCATTTGACCTTTACCCTAACCTACGATTTTTTTTTATCCAGAGAGCATCTTGATTCGTCCTTATGGGAAACACCCTTTATTGAAGAAGTCTCGAAGGAACATTATTACGATGTCTTAACCAAGAGGAAGCTTTGACTACCTTGAAAGAGGTACATGAAGGCATATGTTAGCCATACTCAAGTGGTGTAACCCTACCTAAGAATTTGTTGAGAACATGATACTATTGGCCAACCATGGAGCAAGAAGCCAATCAATTGGTGAAGAAATATTTACAATTTTAGCAACATGGGGACCTCATACATGCACCAGCTCAAGAGCTTAGGCCCATCACCACACCATGGCCCTTTTTACAGTGGGGGCTAGATCTCATTGGGAAAATCACACCTACCTCCTCAAATGGCCACAAGTTCATAATCACAACCACTGAGTATTTCATAAAGTGGATTGAGGCCATACCTATGACCTACATAACTGGAAAGCAAGTATCCAAGTTTATCCTAAACTATCTCCAATATATTGCTATTGTGTTACACAGGCCATCATCATAGATAATGACACACCTTTTAAAAGCCAGGATGTTTGCGAGCTATGTAACCGATTCAATATCCAATATCACTTCTCCACCCCTATTACCCCCAAAGAAATGACCAAGATGAAATTTCTAATAAAACCATTATCCAAATCCTAAAAAGGATAGTTAATGAAACTAGTTGGGATTGAAACCTATAGTTAAACCTTGCCCTTTGGGCATATCGAACCAGCATCAAAACACCCACTGATGCTACACTCTATTCCTTGGTTTATGGAACCAAAGCCATATTTCCTATTGAGGTCAAGCTCTTGTCGTTAAGGGTTTCATTGCAACACCTAATCACAAATGAGGAATATAGGGTATCAAGGCTGAATAAACTAGAGTTGCTAGATGAGTGTCATTTAGAAGCCCTTAATCATCTCATGACCTATCAAAATAGGCTTTGAAGAAGTTACAACAAGAAAATCAAGGATCGATGCTTCCAAGTAGGGGATCTCATTTTAAAGGAAAATCAAAAGAATATGTTAGATCAAGAAAATAAGGGAAAGTTTGAGCCAAACTAGTTAGGTCCTTTTATTGTCACAACAAGTTATGGTTTAGGGGCCTATCAACTAGCAACACATGAAGGAGATCCCTTGTAGGAACCAATCAATAGCAGTCATCTCAAAAGGTTTTATGCTTAGCCCATGAGGGGTATTTTAAAATCCAAAAGTCCAAAAAAATTTTTAAAAATAGAAAAATCCAAAAAAGATAGAAAAAGGATCAAAACAGTAAAGAGAAAAATCATCCTCTAGTGAAAACCACTTTGGTGGCACTTTGGGAAAGTACCTTAGTGAAATCCTAGCAAATAGGTGCCTTGTGTAAATAAGCACCATCTATCATCTATCCTAGACTCTTTCACTTATCATTCACTCTTAATAAAATCGTCCATTTCATCCTTTGCGTCCATCTTTTGTCTATTTATTTCCTCCATTTGCATCCTTATCATAGCTTGGTATTCAACGAGTATTTGTCCCCATTAGTACTACTTGGCACTCTCCTAAGGTCAGCTTGTCCTACCTAAATCGAGGTAGTCTAACACAGTCAGACTAGGGGAATATTCCTATGCCTATGTCAATGGATTGGGTTCTTGTATATTCCCTTAAGGTTGTTCAAAATAAAAATAAAACATCCAAAAAATTTCAAAATCCAAAACATCTCAAAATCTAAAAATGTTCAAAATCTAAAAACATTCAAAATACGTTCATGTAGTATTGGAAAATGTACTCCTTTACATTTTCACACTATATTTGGGTCCCTTAATTAAATTGGACTTAATTAAGCCTCTAATTGCCTAAATTTTGCATTTACAAGCCTAATTAATTGCAATTTCCAAAAGGGGGATATGATTTAATTAATGCAATTATCATTTTTAACACCTTGAAATGAATAGGTCATGATAATTTAGGTTAGAACCATTCAAGTTTTAAGTGTCGGCTTGTAATGTTTATTTTTTGGGAAATTAGAAAATTGTCTATAAAAGCAAGGTCTTTTTATCAATTCAAATCCTATATTTTCAAGAGAACATACATGCAAGAATTCTTAGAGCTAAGATTATTGTCAAAGGTGTTCAAGAGGCAGATTTCTTAAGCTTCTATAATAGCCTTCAAGATCTCAAGCATCATGTCAAAGTTATCAAGTGTCATGCATGTTTTTGGAGTGAACATTGTGATGTAGGTGTCAAGCATTCAAGTCAAGATTCAAGCATCAAGATCAAATCATCAATCAAGCCATTTCATGCAAGATCAAGACCTTGGAGAGATCTACTAAGTTTCAGTCCCTCAAGGGTTTCAAATAAAGGGATTGGTGAGTTGCAACATAGTATTTGTTCCATCATCATTCCTTTCATGATTAATTATTTCAATTCAAGGTTTAATTACCAAAACAGGGTTTGACCAAGGCAAACCCCCATTGACCAAAAATAAACAATTTTTCCCTCTTGTGTGTTTTGCAAATCTTAGGTTGAAGAAGGATTGAAGATCTATCAAAAGAGAAAAATTGAAAAAGTTTTCAAAGTTACAAAAGTTGTCAAAGTTGTTGTCAAGCCACATAAACTCACTTTCAGAATTTATTTCAGAATTTCTAACTATGAAACCTAGAGGAATCAAGAGTGTAGAAATAGGACCAGAGGACTGTGAAAGAAGTTTTTCAACCCCTGAAGCAAAACCCATTCACCCTTGGGCGAATGAGTCCCAAAGGACACTCAACAATAGCATTTTTGTGAAAGGTGCAAAAATACCTAACCTTCTCTGATCTTCCAGAAAGTTGTAGGTTCTGTTAGATTAAGGTTTAATCTATCAATTTCAAGTGTTACTTTGTATTTTGGGGTTTATTTACTATTTTTAGTATTTCTCCCAAAAGTGTTGTTTCAATAGACTTATCCCATCCTAAATCATAAGGGAAACAACAAGATCTCCTTCAAGGTTGACTCACCTAAGGGATGAAATTCAATATTGGCTTAAGGGATCTCTTTTTCCTAATGAAATAGATGAGACATAGGTTCATTGCACCCCATTTTTTCCTTTCTATTTATAGTAAATTATTGGTGAACCCCCATTTTGATAGAAAGAGCCTATTTCCCTACATTTCAGTTCAAAATCCAAAAACATCCAAAATATTTCAAAAATCCAAAAACATCCAAAACATTTCAAAAATCTAAAAACATCCAGAACATCCTAAAAATCCAAAAACATCCAAATAAGTTCAAAACTCCATAAAAAGGTCAAAAACATCAAAATAAAAAAATCATTAGCCTTCATGTGCTAATATCCAAGTCGAATAATCAAACTATGAAGCCTTTGCGCAGTTACGTAGGCAAGGTCATCTTTGATGAGCCCTTCAGGCAAAGGTATGTCCCCCTAGGTCTTGTTCTCTTGGTCTTAACAGTTTGGAAAAATAAAAAACATTTAGAAATTTTGAAAACTAAAATAATTAGAAAACCTCGCACAAAACCCAAAACAACCTCATAACATTTGAAAACTTAAAACATTCATAAAACCCCAAAATACCAAAAATAACCTCAAAACATTTCAAAAATTCAAAAACATTAAAATTTTTGAAAATAAAATCATTTGTATCTCATGTTCACTTGTAATAAAATTTCAACCATAATAAATTGATCGTCGCCTTCAACCTTTAGTAAACAAAAACAAAAATAAAATAAAAATGGCAAAACATAAAACTTAAAGCATAAGATCCTAATTCTTGATCATTGTCAAATGTGTCGGTTAACATTCATATTAACGACCTATCAAATAGTGAGAATAAATCAACATCCAATACATGTCTTACGGATATATAATATTTCTTACAATAGACACCATTGTTGGATATCACCCTAAAACACCTTCGACTAAAGCACCTTTGACAAGAGATATGAATAACATTGACAGTTTGTTCATTTTCATCTTTTCTTGGATTTATCGTATGGGCCTATTTTGATGATCTCTTGATGATGTCTCCAAAAAATTTAGAGAGAGGATTGGGGCATTGATCATTTCTTTCATTTTTTGTGCTTGTTGGATGTTCTTGTAATACAACCTTGGCGAATACTTGCCTTGCCTATAAGGATTATTCTCAAGTAAAATAATGGCTGACATATCAGGTTCTTCATACCCTTTGTATAATAGTCTCCTTACTTTGATGGATTTATCATTTCACATGATCAAACAAGGTTTTCAAATGTTAGGTATGAACAATGATACTCCTATCTATTTGTAGAGTCAAATTCCATGCATTAGATACAATGTCACCCTAGTTCTTCATACCTTGGTGCATTATGTCTACTTGCTATATCAAAAATAAGTATTGCTATGATGAAATTAAGCCTAATCACATCACATATCCAATAAAATCTAGAATAAATCATAGGTTTATTGGTATCTTGATCAATCTCAATAACAATGTTACTCTATTCTATTCATATCATTATTCCACTTCTATCCATGCTAACATTTCTATCTAGGTGTCATGGCATACAACAAAAATAATATATAAACACATCCATCCTACATCCATAAACTATTAGCATACATCCGGCATAATCATCGCATATCATATGTACAATACAAAAATAAATAATCCATAGCATTACATTTCATCACATCCTGCATCCACAAGTCATATACGCATGCAAGTATATCATATCATAAGCATAATAAAATAAGTAACTATCATCCATCATAGAAACATATAATGCCATCTCATGATACATTTGCATTCAACCATGCATCCATAAGCATAAAATACATCCCATGATATCATAAAACATGCAAGAAGACAACATCATATATAAAAGTTACATCATTGATAATCTCATGTATATATATATATATCATGATACATATCAAAATGTGTGATATACATCAAATATATATATGATGCTATCCATAGAAAATGAATGAATATCCATCATAAGCATGTCTACATTAGTATATGGATACAAAAAATTTCTATGTACATCAAAAATCTATCCCAAGCTACCTTAGTCCTCTCGACCAGGAGTAGGCTGGCAGGGTGGTAGCCTCTGATGTTGCTAATGTTGTGAACTGATAGGTGAGGGCCTACCAACTAATGGACCACCCTCCGACCTACTCAGGCCCATGGAACTCCTATGCGAGTAATTAGGTTGTCGCTTGTGAGCTAGCACATGTAGATTGGTATAGAGTCCAGTAATATTTGGCCTCACTCTAGACCATGTGAATCTCTTACATGTATCTATCTAGTGGGATAAGCTCCCCAGGTGTTTGTGCCTCCAACTATTATCTCTTGGGAAAACTATAGCTCAATTTACTACCAATAGGTGACCTCTGCATCAAGTTGGGTGCGGAGCTGATCTCGCTCTTGTTTAAACTCATCTCTCTCTTGATGAGCTTGGTCCCACTCCTCTTGGTATGTATCTCGCTCATTTGTAACAAGTTGTAACCTTTAGTCAAGAACTATTGCCACCTGCTATTATTGTGACACATGTGGTGGTGGCCCCTGAGGTGGACCTTGTGGAATAAGTGATGGTGGCCCCTATGTCAGAACCTTTCCTTGTCCTCTACCAACTCTGTCTCAACCTCTCTTATCCCTTGCACCTTCGACAATTGGATCTATAAACTTAGTGGGTTTGTGCTTTGCAAACCAAGCGTCGTATGCGGGAGTAGTCCCGGGATCATCCGAACCCCCTGAAAATATATCCATGGAAGTGGAACCAAGTGATCAAAATATACAATCACCATTTGTAGAACCATTTGAGTTCTTGACTTTGGTATCTCTCTAAAAGTGTCAGCATAGATAGCCATATAGTCATTGGTTAGAGCATCCTATTGCTCCCCAAACTTCCTAGAAACCCTATCTGGTAAATATCTCTCAATAATATGTGGAGTCTGACCCACTAACCATCGAGTCTATTTGCAGTAAGTAAGATGGTGGTCATCATCATCCCATGGCTCAACCTGTAACTAGGGCCTCCAAGTAAACTCGTTCATATTATCAATGACCCTCCTCTAATAATCCAACTCACCTATATGATGGTGAGTTGTTATGTTGTTGTACCTATACACAATCAGGTCTCCATCATCTCTATCCCTGTATGCAATGGTGGTCTGAGCATGAAAATGTGCTCCCATGCCCATATATGTAGAAGTGTAATACTTGTAGACAAGGTAGCTCCTCATTGATATACAACCTGATGCATATTGTGATATAGATGGGCCGATATGCAAGGTCCCCAAGCATAAACACATGAATCCTCCATGATCCTCTCCAAAATGATTCCCCATCCTAGGTTGAATAGTCTAGATCATATGTCTAGAACTAGGAATCTCATAATGAGTCCTGCAATCACTAGGGTAATATCACTAACAATGCCAATGTATCACCAAAGGTTCAATTTTCCACCCTCAAGCTCCATATCCTCTACTCCCAAAACCTGAAACATAGCCTCTAGGCCGAGATCAACATCATAGATAACCTGCTCTCCATAAATGGGTACCTTGAGGATCCTCCAAACATCCTCGAGGGTCACAGTGGCCTCGCCTATGGGAAGGTGGAATGAAGAAGTCTTTGAATGCTAGTGCTCCACCAAAGCAATCATCAGAGACAAGTGAGTCTGAATCTCTAGCATGTAAGCAATAGGATGCAAACTAGTCGCTCCTAGGAAGAGAACATCAATCTCTCTAAGGATGGTAATTTTCTCTAGTATATGTGGTCTTCACTCTCGAGATAGTAGAGGACCTAGGGGAACCTGCATGCATAACATGCACAATGTCAATTTTCTAAAAATTTGAAAAAATCTAAGTCAAACTAGCTAGAAAAGAAAATGTGTTTATTTTGTAAAAAATCTCTGTCAAAATCAAAAGCATGGAAATCATACAAAAGCGTCACTATTGTGCAATAGCATCATATTGCAAGTTTGTCGCTATTATATAGACAATCTAGTACAAAAGTGAGCCTCTAAAAAGCATCAATGTATCCTGCAAAAGAGTCACCAAAATTGTAAAGGCATCACAAAAATTCAAAATCCACACCCATATGTAGAGATGTGACAACCATTACAAAGGCGTCACTATTTGTTGCAAAGGCATCACATCGGGTTGTAGAAGCATCACACCAAATTGCAATGCCTTTGATTGTCCTTAATCTAGCCTACCTTTAGCTATCTAGAAATGTGTGCAAGGAAAGTTTATCGGGGTATGTATCGAAGGTGTTGTGTTTGCTGGCTGTTGGAACTCGTGGACCTCATATGTGTAGTGTACTGCAGGAATTGTGTGGGCCATCATCTCTAGTGCTTTGTAAGCTCTAAACTCACAAATCTCACAAGATCTCTAATCTCTCAAAAGAAAATGTGAAAATGAGCTTGAAATTCACCCAAATGAGCATATATGCCTAGCATAACCTAGGGTTTTTCCCCTACAACTCAATTTTCTTGCTTTGCATTTAGAAATGGTAGCTTCATCAACCTCCTAGGAATTAGTTTTTGTCCTTTGTTTAGTAGAACTATTCACGTCGCCATGTCGTGAGCTCGATCTGGAAATCAATTTTTTTTCTCAATCCTTCAAGGGGGCAGCATACTAGCATTCCTTCATCCACATGAGCATAGTGGGGTATAAAATAAAATAAAATAAAATTTAAATTTTGATCTGAGCAATATCAGCTCTTTGAAACAATGCAACAGGTACCTCGCTTCAAAGAGGGGCAAAATGTAGACACCTGAAAATGTCCTGAGTATATCACACACTTTGATTTGACTTATTAACACCATTTCTTTCATAATTCACCTATTTCGTCCATTTAATTAAACAATGTTCAATTATTTAGTTAAATTCACCTTTTTCTCCTATTATTTGAATAAGTAGATTTATTTGATTAATTCATCACCTTCATACTAATTTCTCCTCATTTGATTAAATAATGTCAAATTATTTAAATAAATACCATATTCTCTCTTTGATTAAATAATTTAAATAATTCATAATAATTTAATTAAAGATCCTAATTCTTCCAACTTGCAAAATTAAATGATTTTCATAAATTGTTTAATTAGCTAATTATTTCTCTAATCCTCCAACTTGCATAAAAAAATACTCTCATAGAATTTTCCCTTTTCAAATTAAAATTCTTCCCTCCATATGAATAATATCTCCAACATATTTCCTAAAATTTAGGGATGTTGTGAATCCTCATGGATTATGGACCCTCGATTAAATCTTTGATCCACATCTTCAAGGATTATTGACCCTTGACCCATTTCTTGATCCACACTCATATCCTCAATTCAATTTCCTCCATTGATTAGCAGTTTAAATCGTCACTATTGATCAATATTTCTAAAATCTATAAATACCAATCCTTTTTAATGAAAAAAGATTCACAACCATAATTGCACCCTTACTCTCTTGAATTCATCGCTCACCTTTGAGCCATTTGAGAGCATTTGTGAATCATCCTCATTCATCAACCAAGAAAATTTTGCAACAACATGGATTAGGAAAATTTGAGCAATCCACATCCATACCACTCTAAGTTTTCACTCAATCCACAATGGAATTGCAGGTTTGCACCATTAATTAGGTTCATTTGCATGAATTTTATTCTAATGATTTTGGAATTGAACCTTTCTTATTATTTTTTACTAATTTTATTGGAGTATGGACTTTTATTAATCAATAGCTTGTTTAATTAGTTTAATTTCATTGTATTTTTTCAATTGAGCTAACATACTTACATGTTCAAATTAGAAGTTTAAAATTCAATAAAGCTTGCAAACAAGATTTTAATTCTAGAAGGTTATAAAATATATTTAACAATATTTGAGAGGTTGTTTAACATAAAACAAATCTTCCTACACCATCCAAAGTATGTGTAGTTGCACATAGATAGAATTATGTGGGATTTCAACTTCTCTTTCATTTTTTTGTGTCACAACACTCAAAGGGGATTTCCTCCACCCTCATACACTTTGCTCCTTGGATATTTCGAGGCAATTTTAGTTAGTTGTCAGGAATATTTCTATAAATAAAGAGCATGATGCTCATTTGTAATTAGATTTGGATTTTTGAACTCCACCTTTTGATCCTTGAATGCATTTTTATATCTTATTCCCTATTTTAAATCCTAGAGGAACCTTAGTTTATGTGTCTAAGAATCTGTTAAATTTTTAATGTATGTAATTGTGTAAACATTTTTAGATATTCAATATGTACACATTATTGTTATCCTCTTTTTGAAAATTATTTATGGATCAATTAAATTTTACATTTTTATGATCATGCTTTAAATTACTTTTTAGTTGACTATATTTAGCGTGTTCACATATTTTTGAGAGATCAATAAGGAAATATTTTCTTTGATGTATCACATCATTTTTTGTCATTTAAAAAAAAATATTTGTTAGAATTAGTCTTAATCTATAATAGATAAGGATCCAACTCTTAATCATAGATATTTTCTTACAATTTAGGTCCCACACTTGTAATATTTTCCATGTTGGTGTTATGTATGACATAGGTTGTTAACAAGACCATCACCTACCCAACACCTACCATTCCCAAAGTTCTTAGATTCGATAGATTTGGATTGGATGTGGAATCTTTACCTTTGATAATATTTTAAAACAAAAATACAAAGAAATGAAAATGATTTAGCTTTTATGGATTTGGGTTAAAGGGTTTGTATAGGCATTGATGATTGAGACACACCAAACATAGTAACAACCTATAATTAGTCAAGTGGGAGTGTCAATCCATGTGGGCTCATAGATATACTATCTATCAAATTATTAGTAGCTAGGGAGTGCCAAATTACATGGTAATCCTCACTCTTGAAGGACAAAGGCCTTTCCCAAAGGTTAATTCTACCTCTTATCACTTGAAAGTATATGGTTAATAACTCCATGATCTTAACTAATATCTAAGGAACCATAAGCAAGGATGTATGATTGATCTTAAACTAGGATGAATGATGATTTATAGATGTCCCCTCGATATAATATGATTGTACATGAGGAAATATTATATAGATGAAAGGAAAGGATATAAAATAGATAGAGAAGACAGTAACCCACCATTATCCTTCACTTCCCCAAGGTATATAGGCCTTGGAAGCTTAGCCAAATTGACAATATTTTACTTCCAAGAGGTGTGTCTTTCAATTCGTTCCCCTCTTTTTATACCTTTTTGGAATGCTAGAGTTGAGGAGATCTCATTTGGTGATAAAATCCTTAGGAAGGCCTCCTATAAGGATGATACAATCACTTTTGATCACCAAATATTGTATGAAGTGGAAGGGGGAGCATACATGATTGGAGTCCTTGGGATAAAATAAAATGATAAAAGATAAGAGACAAACTCAAGCTTTTGATATCCAAGATCACCTAAAGGTACAAGTAGAGATCATACACTTGATTATGGCCTCACAAATGTACATTCAAGATTATTTCTCATTAAAAAATTGAAGTGTGCCTAGATTAGTGATAAAAATATGTCTTTGATAATTTTTTTTTACAAATGATATGTTATTAGTTTAGTATTTTATCTTGGACATGTGCTTATCTACACAATATGATGTTAGATTATAAGGAACACAAATTAAATGATTAGTGTAGGGGGTTAGGAAATATTAAATACCGAAGATAATGATTACCTATATTGTAGAGGCAAATATGTTGAAGTGAGAGCAAAACTGCTGAAATAGGGTGCATATATGTTGAAGTGTAGATAATTCGCCTTAGAATAGAACTAGTAAAGTGTGCAAACATTTTTTGTGACACAAAGTGGATCCACCAAGATATGATATAGGCAGATGCTCTAATTCATGATGGAGACACCAAAATATAGGGTAGATACACTGATCTGGAACCTACAAGTGACAAAAATCTTTCAACACATTGAAATGATTAGAAAATAGACATGGGTCCCACTAGGTATTCTAAAAATGTGTACATTAAAATTGAGGCATAAAAGAACAAGTTAAAATAAGTTAACCTATCATATTCACAATATATGCAACACTTAGATAAAGCATAAGAGTTAGTAAAGCATTGATGAAAAATATAAATTCTCACCAACATCAACATTTGTTGCACCAATTCTATGGTGGTTGTTCTCCAAGATGGTGATATGTGAGTATTATTGCCAACAACATGACATTGCATTCCAAGGAAAGATATAGATTATAGGATGAAGTATTGGATGACTACAATCAGTTTAAGTGATCGAGGACTTAAATTGGTTGAGAGGATTGTGTTGATGAGGAGAGGACAAGTGTTTCCACTTGGTGAGAATAAAGGGGTCCAATATTGAAGGAGAATCAATAGTTGAGAATTTCCTTGGAGAAAGTGGATGGTTAATATGGAAAGGGTACTTTGGAGTACCTTAGGAGTATGGGTGAGTCCTTGACCCATGTGGCATGTATTAAGGCCTATTTCACATATACAAAGACCCATACCTTGTGTACAAAGTCCCATGCCTATGCACACTTTTGGAAGCTGTACATGATTTGAGGGGGTTTCATCAAGGTTAGGAATGTGCAAATGAGGGATTAGTGGGTTGATTGGTTTTAGTCCACTTAATGAAAAGTGGATAAAATAGAAAAACAAATAAATAGGTATATTTATTCAATTTTAGGATGAGGATGGGAGACTTAGGTAAATAAATAATTGGATTTATTTACCTAAATTAGACTATTAAAGACAGATGACTAGTGATTTTAGGCTATGAATAGGGTCAAGTGAATAGTGATTACTAGTGGACGAATATTATTTAATTAATAAGGGGATGGAAATAAGATAATTAATTGAATAAATAGTGATTTATTCAATTAATTATAGAGGAAACAGTCTGGTTATTAGCTAAAGTGAATAATGTGTCAATTTTAGGTGTCTACATTTTACCCTCCTTTGAAGTGGTGTTATGAAGTAACATCATTTCAAACAATAAAAAATACATTTGGTGAGAATAGAATGATTAAATTAGGGAAGATGTCCCAGTCATTGAGAGGAGGAGTGACTAGGAGGAAGGAGTATAAATATGATGATTCCCCTTGAGAGGACATGTGGGTTGGGAGAACACAAGTGTGCTCTTGAAATGGATGAAACGATAGATGATAGATGAGGATAGAGAATGCAAGAGGATAGGATAGAAGAGGTTAGAGGATGGGTGATGAAAGGGATGAATAGATGGGAAGGGAATGATTTATGTTACATTATCTTAAGAACTCTTTATTTGATATTGCACTAGATATTATGCACCAAGGTATAAAAGACTAGGGCGACAATGTGTCATGTAATGAAAAGATGAGTCACAATCAACCCTATGTAATATAGCACCATGATATGGAAGACCATGATATAGTTTTGGTAGTTAGGTTACAAGGACCAGTAGAGATAAAATAAAATTGATGATGCACAAAAAAAAAAGAAACTATGTACAAAATGATACAAAAATAAAAATGATTTTTCCTTGGTTAAGTTGAAAAGCTAATACTTGTTGAGGATGGGGAGTGTTGTTGACATGAGAATGATATATATCCTAAAAAAATATAATTATTGGGAATGATATATGTTGATGGTGATTGGATTTTAATCAATGCATGTGGTGAGGCCAAGAACAATACCAAGGATGCAATTGGATGATTTTCTTATATTGCTTAGTTGGATTGCATTAATTATGATCTATTTGCAATGTTGAATTGCTAAAAGTGTTGAAATACTAGGAGTGATTGCATTAGAGTGCATGGTGGTAGCTTGGAAGTTTATACCAATTATAATGGGAAAGCTAAGAGATTAGGGATTAGGGGATGAGAGGATGTAGGGAGATAAAAGGATTTTGATAGTAGATGGAAGGAGATGGGGGATTCATGTTGGGTGAATTGAGGGGTTTTGATGTGGTCTCTCCAAGGACTACATAATTTAGGATTACATGCCTAACTCTAGTTTTGTCATGTATGATAAGGTCATGGGATGCACATGGTTTGAGTTCAAGAAAGAGTGTGTTAGTCACTAATAAAAATAGGGGATATGATGATAGTGTATAAATGGTTTTTGGATGGAAAATTTGGAGGAAACATGATTATAAGGAGTATAAATATTATGGAGGAATAATATAGAAATATGGGAGGAGATAGGGGATGAAAACTTGAGGAGGTTTTTCATAGGAAGAAGATGGTACACACTAGATGTAGTGTAAGGGATGTGCTAAAATGATTGTGGAAAAGTCTACCAAAAATATAGGAAACGGTAGGGGAGGATTTAAAAAATTAGGGGGATAGATTGATGGTTGAAGATAGTAAAATATTTATGGATGGATGATAGGGAGGATAAGGGGATGAACCTTGATGAGGTGGTATGAGGGATAACTTGATGGTTAAAGGTAGTAAAAAAATTATGGATGGAGGACACACAAAGAGGGTAAGGTGATGGGGAAACATGGGGGGTAGCTTGATTTATGGAGAAAGGATGTGCAATAGGAATGGATTGTAGAGAAATTAAGGTTTGTATTATCTAAAGCATGTGTAGATTTTTTTACCCTATCCTTATTAAGATTAAAAGGAGGGTGGAGGGATGGGAGATGATGGTATGTAATGGGTAGAAGTGGATATGAAATATAGGTAGATGGGATGAAGGAGATATGCACGATGGAGTGGATGAAGCTTGGCCCAAGTGTAGAGTGAAAGTAGATAGGGGGATTACACATGACACTTGTTTGCTAGCTTTTCACCTTTTGATTGATTATTTTTCTTTACTTTTCCATTTTTTATTTTCCATTTTTATTTTATTTTTGTATTTTAGGATATGGTGGATGAAGGTGGATAATGACACAAATGGATTAGGAAGATATTCAATGGGGGATGCTGGTGAGAAAAGGAATTAAGCAACTATTTCCATACTAAAGTAATAGTAGACCATTTAGGATGACCATGAGATGTTGGTAGGAACCTTGTGAATTGGAAGGTGAGCTTCTCCAAATGAGGAATACAATGTCATTTGGGATGAGAGAGGATATTGAAGATGAAAATGGAGTGGAAGGAAGGTTGGATGGAGGGTAGGTGGATTATACAAAGGTGTGGATTAAGGGCATGTGGTGGTAGATGGAGGTTCGATGGAAAACATGTGGATGAAAGGTGGGAAGGTAGCATTATGAGGAAATGTTGTTAGGACAAACATTGGAACACAATTTGATGGATGTTTAGATGGGGGAGTTGGGATGATGGATATTGGGATGTAAGGACCCAAAATGGATTTAGGAGATGATACATGACTTAGGATAGTGGATTTTTGGTCATATGGGGCCAAAAAGGAGATGGAAGATGGAAGATGCTTGGATGGAAGATGAGAGGATTTGGGAGTGTTTAGAGTAGTGGATTTGGATGTTGATTTAGATTTTTACATTTGGATGTGTTGATTATTTTTTATTTGGGATCCATATAATTCTTCTTGTTTTTTTTTTCTTGGTGGGGCCTTTGTGGCCACTTGGATTTATTTGGATTTTGGATTAGATTTTTCTTTGCTTTGACATTTCATTTTATTATGACACATTGATCCTTAGGATTTTGTGCATTCATTACTTTGGATATTTAATGAATTTTTATTCAACATCCAAATTGCTTCACATGAAATGGTATGGGTGCACGAGGATGGATGATGTGGGTAGTGTATGGAAGGGGTGATGGAGGGAACTTGTTGTAAATTGTTCAATGATGTATGTGTTTGTTGATCCTGATTAAGGAATGGAAAAAATGGATTGACAACATTCAAGATAATAGAATTTGGGATGTAAGGACCCAAAATCGATGGGGAAGATGAAGGACAAAATTTAGGACACAAGAAACCAAAATGGATTTAATAGATGGAGGAGGGATAGTGATAACATTTTTGGATTGTTAGGATGAAGGATTGGGTACTGGTGTGAATGGGGTTATTTTTTAACTAGTTATTAGTGAGGACCCATTCACATTATTATAAGTTTACTTAGGAGTTAAGTTTCCTAGTTGTCATTTCTAGAAGTTAGTTATAATGGGGCCATGTCTCATTATTTACTTTTAGTTATCGAGGCATTTAATAATTCTCTCATACATTTAATATTTGCATTAAGAATTTAATGCTTGTGTCCTAGGTTGTTATGACTTAGTTGTCTCATGTGATATGATTAAGACACTTGTCATGATCTTGTCTAATCCTATCTCACTCCTTGCCTATATAAGCAAGGCTTCATATGTACATTTATTCATCCAAAACTCAGTTGGGTTTTGTGTAACTCTAATATATCATTGCAATCTTGAGTATTACATATTGGCCACATCTTTCACCCATTGTTACAATTTCATGTTCTTTCTTTTCCCTCTCGTGGAAGGTTGTTGTTGGTTTTTGTAGATGATCCTGGAGGCTTGAGTCCTTGAGTGACATGTTCTATGAGCTATATCAGAGCTATATCTTAACTCCTATGGTGGGATGGTGATGAACATTTTGGAGGAATGATGGGAGACACCTATTGTAGGTTTGGAAGAAGCTTCCTTAGGATGATCAAAGGTTGTTCCAACATTTTTATATTGGGTACCTTGAGGTGTGTACCTAAGGCCTTGTGAATGTGGATTTTTTGATATGAATGGGATCCAAGATTCCTTGCTCATGAAGGCCTAAGTTGTTTCCTTAATATTTCATGATATTGATCATTCATTTGGAAACATGATGTGATTGTTTTAGAAACAAGACATAAATCCATTTGGAGAGGGAGGTGGATTGGTGGTGGATATTTTTTGTTCTTCTACTAAAAACGAACCAGTCACGTGAGTAAAGGTAAGGGACCCTAAGGGATACAATGATGATTTTAGGATGGTTTGGATAGACAAGGATCATGAAAGGGATTAGATGAGAGGTTATGGTATTGATTAGGATGGGGTGATGTTTCAACATGCTTTGGAACGATTTATCGGTATGTGTGGATGTGCATTGATGTTAGAGTAGGGGAGAGGTGTTTAGCATATAATTGGGTAGATAAATGGATGATGGTTTGATATTGGGATTGGGAACAAATGGTTTCAATGAGGGGGATGGTGTTAGAATTTGGGACATGGGGTTAATATTTTGGATTGGAATGATAAGTGTTGGATGGGTGATGGATTCATTAATGATGCACATAGATGGTTTTGAATTAGTGGGGTGAACATTTGATATTTGTGTTTAGTACTTGAGGAACTTAGAAAATAAGGACTTGGATGGTTTAGGATTAGATAAAGGATTAGTATTAAATGGAGGATAAGGTGTATGGATTAGAGGATGATGGGTGAAGTCGCTTGGATTAGGGGTGGATGCACTATGAAACTCATATGGAGATAGGGGTTGGGATATGTATGGGGGATAAAATGGAGTTCCCTTGTCAAAGGTGTCATAAGATTGACTAATAAATGTGCATTAAGGAGTCACAGGGTAGCTTGTTTTAGCCAATTCTTAGTCAAGAGGCATTTGATTATGGATGGGTAAGTGGGGAAGCTGGGGGAAAGCTTGCTAATGATGATGGAATCAAAGGTGTTTATTGTGTACTTGTCTTGATCAACAAGATTATCATCATCATCAATTCAAAGGGATTTTTGGATGGTTATGATAAGGGACTCTTCAAAACAAAATAGATTCATGATTAACATAATTTTATAAACCATACTAATGAGACTTTGGATGACTTGATGACCTTGGATTTTGAAGGCTTGGACCTTAAGATCTTCTTTGATATACAAATGATTTTAAATTTTAAGTTAGGGGAAGGTAACTTGATTTTGATGGACTCTACATATTGGTTAGGTCAAATCAAGGTCAAGGATGTATAACCAAAATAAGATATGATGTAAGTGGATGTGCTAATTCATGGTAGAAACATTGAAATACACAATTGATACACTAATCAATAACCTACAATTGATAAAAATATTTCAACATATGGAAATGATTAGAAAGGGATGTGGGTCCTATTGCCAAAAATGTGTACATTAATATTAGAGGATACAAAAAAAAATTAAAATAAGTTAATCTATTTTACTATAATATATGCAACACTCAAATTAAGCATATGAGTTAGAAAAACATTTATGAAAACAAATATAAATTATCACAATCACCAACCCTATTGCACCAAGTCTATGGTGTTTGTGCTCCAAGATGATGATATGTGAGTGTTCTTACCAACATCATATCACTATATTCCAAGGAAAGATATAAATGGCATGGGTTGTATTTAGTTTATAGATTTTTGGATGAAGAATTGGATGATAATGATCAATTTGAGGGATCGATGGCTCAAATTGGTTGAAAAGATTAGATTGATGAGGAGATGACAGTGTCTCCACTTGGTTGGTGAGGATGAAAGGGTCCAAGATTCAAGGGGAATTAATGGTTGAGGATTCCCTTGTAGAAAGTGGATGGCCAAGATGGAAAGGGTACTTTGACGTACCTTAGGAGTATGTGTAAGTCCTTAACCCATGTGATATGTACTAAGGGTCATGCCATATGTACAAAGACCCATACCTTTTGTACAAAGACCAATGCCTATGTACACTTCCAGAGGATGTATATGATTTAAAGGGGTTTTGACCAAGGTTAGGAATGTGCAAGTTATGGATTAGTGGGTTAATTGGTTTTAGCCTGCCTAATGAAAAGTGGATAAAATATGCAATTAAATAAATAATCATATTTATTTAATCTTTGGGATGAGGGTGGGAGACTTAGGTAAATGAATATTTCATTTTATTTACCTAAGGTGGACTATATAAGGACGATTAATGATTTTAGGCTAGGAATAAAGTCAAATGAATAATGACGAATAGTGATTTTATTCATTAAATAATACAATATTATTTAATTAATAAGGGGATGTAAATTATAGGGGTTGGGGCCCTAGCTCGGTTGGTTAAATCTTTCCTATTGCAGGAGGTTGGTCACGAGGTCTAGTCCCCCCCACCCCCATGGTATTGGAGGGCATGTCGCGCCAGTGCTGCCAGTCACGTTAACAAGTTTACTAGGTGCACTATAGTTTATAGGGGGTCGTGCTACCCGATTCCTGTAGTCTAAAAAAAAGGGGGGGGATGGAAATTATATAATTAATCAAATAAATAGGATTTATTCAATCAATTATAGAGGAAATGGTCAGATATCAGTTGAAATGATAATGTGTCAATTTGAGGTGTCTATAGATTGATATATTTTTCTTTTCTTTATTGTTCTATTTTTCGTGGTCCAACCAGAGATTCTTTTTTAGTTTTCCCTTGAAATGGTTACTTATATCTATTTTGAGATATTTTTAGAGTTTTGTTGGAGCTTGTTTCTAGTTTGTATCATGTATTGATGTTCTATATTGCTCATCCCACTATGGAGTCTTCTTTGAATGCATAATCACATATTTAGAGTATACTTTTGTTATATTGTAATAAAATTATGATTTTTTTCTAGGAAAAAAGCTAGTCTATACAAGTGGTATATTCTAGTGTG
>VDFB02331923.1:0-24754 GCA_007258455.2 Sequoia sempervirens
ATTCAATCATTTATGGTTTTGAGTATTGACCAAATACCCATGATTTAAATATAATCATTTTGCTCCCATATAATGTGGGTCACCTCTAAACATCAAATCTTTGTCCTCTTTAGCTTCAAGAAGAAAGGATATAATCCTCTTCCATAAAACAAAATGCTTATAGTATTCTTCAACTAGAGTTCCAAATAGAGATTGATCCAATCATCCATGGTTTTGAGTATTGACCAAAACACCCATGAACTTTCCAACTAAAACATTCTTAGAAAAAGCTAGAGCTTGGAGATTGGCCTAATCTCCCCCACAAGTATACCCCTATATGGCACGCTTTCAAGGAGGAAATTTTATTCAACATTTGGAACAATAGAAATGTTGCATTGTTTAATCATAGCATTGCTAATAATTTTTTTTCTTTGTACACTAAAGCTATGATTTGCTCTAATGTTCTTATGTAGTTTCAAATGCAAGTTGATAAAGTTGCACTTGAAGTCTCGCATCTCCATGAGTTATTGAACCATTGGGAGAATTCCCCTTGCATTGTGGCCCAGGTGCCTTCCAACTTCACCCCTCCTTGAGGATGTAGGTGAGAATGTAGCCACTCTTCTAGAAAGAGACAACTGAGGAGATCATGAGTCTTGCTCTCGTGGTCCTCTACCAAATCCCAAGATAATGTTGCCCATAAAGGATGGCCTCAATCTTCATGTCTACCATCTCCTCGGTGGGACACTAGCTGGTCGAACACCAAAAAATTTCCTCATGTTCCCCTTACCATTTCTTATGGTCACACTTAGTTGCCCCCGAAGGAGAATGTTGAAGATAATGCTTCATTGGCTAGGAGCCAATTGAGTATTCTAACCTTGGTGATGTTTGAGGGAAACTTGAGGATAAATATTGTCTTCCTTGTGGCATAATCATAATTGCAAACATATTACATTTTGTTTTGCTAGATTCATGGATGTGCTTTCATATCACCTTCCCTTTTTTATAAATATTGTACCATTTTCTTTAAATTAATGCAAAGTTTAAAAAATATATTCATAAATAAATAAATAAAGGTTAGAATTTTTTTCATAGAGAAACATGACTAAAAATATATTTATATGCCATTTTCAACTTTCTAATAAAACAAGAATGTGATGGTTTAATTATGACCCTCCACTAGCTTCAAAGACTAGGGCTTTGAAATCATTCAACTAAAAATCGAAAGCAAAAGAAATACCTTTAAAGGATAGATAAGGCCACCCCTCTCAAGCTCTACATCATCAAAGGTTGTCGTGGCTGAAGGCTGGCCTTTGCTATTTTTTTTAGTGCATGTTTCTATCATGCCCTAACCCTTAACCCCCAATTATTTCATGTTTTTTTTTATTCTCAAAAGAAAATTTCCAATTTCAATGAAGGGTTCTAAAATATTTTTATAACAATACAAAGAAACTTTATCTCAAGTTTTTCAATATATTTGACAAATTTCTATAAGAAATTTACCACTTTTCAATATTTTTCTATAAGATTATAATAGCTAACAAATAGTTTATTTGAAATCTTCTAGAATCTAAATAGTGTTCAAATATTTTTCTTTGTTTACACCGAAGGTGTATCCAATTTGAAAGAGACCAACCTAAAATTTAAAATCAATAGTACAGTCTTCCTCACAAAGCTTGCACTATGATCAAACTGATCATAACTGTTATGGTCTTGTCTCACCCGTATTAGATCAAATTTCAATATTTTTATTAACATCATGGCAGAGTACTTAGGAAGCATCATGTTACTGTCAAAACGAGTTGGATACCTGCACATTGCATTTACTAACAATCCCACTTGTACATTAATTTGTTGGACTGTCCGCTCACCATCCCGTTCATCATTTTTTGCCATTTCTTCAGCTGTTTTTTGCTATTTTTTGCTGATTTCCCGTCGCTATTGGTTCTCACTCCTCCAAACTCTTCCTCATTGATATTGACCTTTCACTTCTCCAATTTGGTGAGCTACAGCCTAAAAATAAGGTTTTGATGAGGGTTTAGAGTATGTTTATTAAAATGTGAGGATTGTAATGGCTTTTGTTAGGGTTTCTCATAACTTGAAGAAGCAAGCTCTTAATATTAGTTGTTCGCAAACTATATATCTACCTTTCCTTGAATGATATGATAAACACAGTGATTTCCTATGCATTTAATCATATGTGGCCAAGGTATTCACTTGATTTCTCTATGAATCATTTGTTAGTATTTCATTCATTTTTACGTTTTTTTAGTTTTTTCATATTTCATTGAGATACATTTTCTGTCGGTTAGAAATTGAAATGGTGATTTGTAAAGTTCAAGTTAAAATTTTACATGAGCAATATTTACAAATACATATCGAGATTTATGTTTATTAAAATGAAAATTACGACCAAGATCCTAATAATGAGCGCATTTAGGTTTTAACATTACGAGATCCTTTACCCTACATAATTAAGTATATATTAGCATAATTAATATATAATCTATATTTTATATAACAAAAAATAAATTATAAATAATATAATTATATTTATTATTATTATATATTGTATTTTTAATAATTATACTTATTATTTTATATATTATATTTTTTAATTAAAATGAAAATTACGGTCAAGATTCTAATAATGAGCACATTTAGATTTTAGCATTACAACATCCTCTACACTATGTAGTTAAGTATTTATCATCATAATTAATATATACTATATATTTTATATAATACAAAATAAATTATAAATAAAATAATTATACTTATTATTATATATTATATTTTTTTAATAAAAATATTATATATATAATGATTATAATTAATAATTACTATAGTTTTATATAGTACAAAAATTTAATAACTTATAAATATAATATAAAATATAATTAATATATAATACAAATTAAAGTATATTTAATATAATTATATTTATTATTATATATAATAGTATATATAAATTATATTATTATTATATATATCCTCCCTATCCTTTGTCTTTTGACGGATCTTTGATGATCGACCGATTTGATCTTCTGGATTTTTTTGATAAGTGACTTCGAGCTGGATCTTTTGATCTGGATTTGCCGGATCTGGAAACGGATTTGATCTGATCTGACGGATCCGATCGCCTGATCGCGATTGATCGGATCCGATTGACGCACCTGATCGATCTGATCTGATTGATCTGGACGTCTGATTCCGCCGATTTTGCTGAAATGTCGATTGATTTATCTTTGATTTGACGATATTTTGATTTTGATTTTTGATTGACGGATCTCGGTGATCGCCTGATTGATTCTGGTCTCGCCTGTCGATCGATCTGAATGAAAACGGACCTGATCCGATTCCGGATTTATCGATTGATGTTGTCTGATGGATTTTTGCCCTTTGATTCGTCCCCTTCCCCTGACCTTTATCCTTTGTCGACCTGATCTCTATCTTCCCCGGACGTCTCGAGATTACTTCTGACCTTTGCCCGGACGGATCTTCCTTTCTCGGTTGATCTCGATCTTTAATTTTGCATTGAGCCGGAATTTATTCTCTCGCTGACCTGAGGAGCCGGATGATCATGTTTTAATCCTTGTAAGTGGATGCATAGTTGATTTGAATTTATAAATTCTTCATTGAGACCTTTGTTACATAAACAACATCATTTGTTGAATGGCCTAAATTGACCAAAATTAGTAATTATTAAATGTATGCAAAAAAAAAACCAAAATTTATCCTTATTGACCTTCCACACTTCTTTGGTGTACCCATTGCACACTAAGGTACAATTGCTAGTTTTAAATTAATCAAAGTTGAAAGAGTTAAAAAATAAATAAACGGTAGTTCAAAAAGAGGATTGAAAGGGAAATGAACATTGCCCAAATCTTTGAGACATGGGCGTTGCCAATTTTAAAAAAAAACAGCATTAAAACAAATCTCCTAATAACTACTTACCCTCAGAAGTGGCTTCTAATATTATGCAGTGTCAACCAAAATAAATTGCTTAGGAATGCCAAAAATAAATGTAGTAGATGAAAAACAACTACAAAATCTACCACAAGAGTTTGGACTCTAAAGCACTACTAGATTAAGGGAAAGGGGCCCATGGTGGGTATAGAAGTAGCCCTGAGTGGGCCCCATAGTAGGTAGGCTTAATATCCAATAAACTTACACTTAATATCCAATTGCAAAATACTTTTATCCATAAAGTACACAAACAGACAAATCATATGATGTCACATTAGCGTAACGGTATTACATGACTTAGTGACCCACAATCGGTCTCACCTTTTTTTTGGGCTTTTTTAGATACCTTGACAAAAAACATGCTAATGTGGCATCATATTTGATGATGTGGCCTTGAAATCAATTTTTATAAGCAAGAGACTTGCCAAATAAGCTGTTGTACAAATTTGGGAGTGATTTGAAATTTATACATAAGACTTTGAGAAGCGCAAAGTTAGGGTGGCCCACTATAGGCTCCCCTCCCTTATTCATCCCTGCAGCATTACCATTACCACTATAGATACTTCCATGTGTAGGAGAGGAGGTATCACGATGGAATGGAGTCCACCAGAACATTAACATATGCAAATAAAATCAATGTGAAATTACAGGCTTTGGTCTTTTCCCTCAGGATAGATAGGCTCAGGAAGAAGACCCAAACATGAGAACCTAAACAACTTAGGCAGTCTAACACAGAAGGACCTTGCAAATACATATGTTCCATCACTCAATAACATCATTGACCAGCTTCTATCTTGAAGCGATCCAAAACGCTCTTGCTCTTCAATCCCTGGCTCCGGAATGCCTGAAAGTATTCTTCATAACTGTATCCTCTGTACAGAGCCGGATGCTCCTCATCCACCATGGATTCTGCAGGAGAAATGAAAGCATCCACCGAAGGACCATAGAAGGTAGGAATAGATATACGAACAGTGGTATTGTTCGTTACAGCCCGATGCTCGACGCTCTGGAATCTCCCATTGCTCAAAACCTAATAAAAACATTTCAAATTTCAGTACATTAAAAACAAGTTTTGAACGATGGGGAATTCTGAATATAGTTTTGATCTGCATACGCTACTCATCATCTGAGAGGATAAGAAAGCAGATCTTACATAGATAAAAGATCATGATGAAGAAAATTACTTATATATATAAAGAACCCAGATTTATCATGCCCAATTTTATTCGTAATATTATGGGTCGGGGAAACTTGAAGTATTTAAAATTAAATCATATATATTATTATAAACCTGCAACTGATCTCCCAAATTCACCACAAAGGCATTGGGTGTGGGTTCTACTGCAACCCATTTTCCATCTCTGAGCACTTGCAGGCCGCTAACAAGTCCTTGCATTAGAACAGTGATGCCTCCTGGATCTGAATGAGGTGCTACGCCAAGTGTGAGATCTGGATTTGGGCATGAAGGATAGTAATTTATGTTCATCACCTGTCTATGCTTCTTAAAGATTGTATTCAAATAATCAGAATCCTGCCCCATAGCTTCAGAAATTGCAGCCAACAGCTTTAAAGAAAGGGCTCTTATTTCCTTAGCATACTCCCCTGCAATCTCTCTGTATTACAAAATAAATAAAAGACTCATTTCTGCTTCTTCTTTGAAAATTCTTGAGAGAAATTTTGTTCATTTTGGTTTTTGGGTTACTACCTGTAGGTTGCAGGTTTTTGAGGCCATGTATGGATGAATTCCTCCAGAGGATGACATGGCTGTGTTAGAAAATCCACCCAGTTAAGGAATTTGTCTTTGGTGATGTTGAAGCTTGTAGAAAGCCTCACCAATTGCCTTGTGTCCTCTGAACAGAGGCATGCCCTATCTTCTAGGGGCATTTCGAAGAACTCTTTGGCAACGTCCATCATGCTTTTCATCAGAATCTCTGGCACCCCATGGCTCACAATCTGGATGTTTCATAACATTTATTTACCAAATTGAAGCAGAACCAGATAAGTTGGATTAAGGGAAAAGAGAAAACAAATGACTATTTTACCTGGAAGAAGCCATTCTTCTCACATGCACGCTTGATCTCATTCACCACAGATTTTCTAGCAGGACCATCTAAATCTTTGAGGTCTATTACTGGAATTCTATAAGAATGAGAAACCTCAGCCATTTGGGGGCGTTCATTGGGAGGAAATATGTAGTTCTCCTTAACTTCGAGATGGTTGAATCCATTGGACAGGAGTTTCTCAACAACATCGAGATGGGTCTCAACATGGGCTGTGGATGACATCTCGCAAGGGAACAAACAGGAAACCCTTCAACTGGACTGGAACTATTATGGATTTTCTCAAAGAAATGGGATTACTTTGGATTGAGGAAGTGTAATGGGATTGCTTTCATCTGACATAGACGATTGACAAATGTTTGTTTTCATTGAAAAGTGTCACTTACTTGCAGCCAAGCTCTGATCTTATGAGAGCAATAATTGATCCTGATCCGTCCGAAGAAGAAGCACCTGTAAGACATATGTATAAATTAATATATTGTTTAATAAAAATAATATTACATAATTTCATCATAAAAAGGTGGATGGATAAGAAATCACATTTTTTTAAATATACAATGTGTAAAATTCTATTTCATGTGTTTGTATGAAGAAAGAGATTTATTAGTGTTAGAGAATTGCTGAGTTTTATGTAATAAAATTTATTTTATTTTGTTAAGTTTTTCACTTCAAAATATTTTTCTTAAATAAAGCTATTGTATAGTATCTTTATTTTCTAATTATTCTATTATTATTTTACATAATATAAATGTACAATTATTATTATACAAGTCTATTACATTTTTTCTTTGTAGTTTAAAAAGATAAATGTACATTTCAAAATAATATAATAATTTCATTACAATCCAACAATCGATGCATGTTTATCATGGGTGTTAATACATC
Organism: Sequoia sempervirens; assembly: GCA_007258455.2. NCBI lineage: Eukaryota > Viridiplantae > Streptophyta > Pinopsida > Cupressales > Cupressaceae > Sequoia > Sequoia sempervirens. The sequence goes on from VDFB02331923.1 coordinate 6,891, forward strand.
TTGTTCCACCTTTGTTCCATGTACCTACATGTCAACCTAATGGGTCTATTGCTTCCTTCACCTTATCTTGCTGCAAAATTTTGAAGTTTTCAAGCCTATTTGCACTTTGTGCAAACTTCCTTCTCTTCCTTGTGTTTATGCCTTCTTGCCTAGGTTGTTCACTATCTACTTACATGTATGATTGTACCTCATGCATATATTTTGATGAATTTGTTGTTAAATTCAAAACTAGTTTTACTTCATTTTATCTGTAAGTCTATTACAAAGTAGAGTTGTGGACTTTGCAAGCACATGTGCACTTTAGGTGAGATTACCTTCTTCTTTCTCCTTGTGAAACTTTCCTCATATAATTTTAGAGTCCACTCGCACATTCACTTTTGGTGCAGAAAAAGAATTCCTCCCAAATTTACTTTTTTACTTGATCTTTGTGCTCTTTACAAACTTTTAGAGTTTGCAAGCATCTTTGTACTTGGTGCAAACTGCTTCTTTTTTTCATTTGCTTCCTCACATGCTCTCTTTGATTCCCTCTACTTTGTGAGCTTCTCCCTTCTTCATACAATTTCCTAAATCATGTTGAGTTACAATCCCTATCATGACCACATTATGGAACTTCAAGGTTCCTAAGGACACACACAATCCTAAGTTGGACTTCTACCAATCTACCTAATAGCTCTACCTACTCCAAGCACAAATATGGATTTCATTAGTACTCTCCTAGAGCTCGATATGATTGTTGAAGATTCCCAAAGGCATATCAATACTCTATGATATATCACCAAAGCATTGATTCATGTACAAATAATATGATGTGCATGCAAAAGGATACATCTTGATAGCTAAATCTATACAAGCATGATTCAAGTAGCATGGGTAACATCAATTCCAATAGAATATCCTTTAACTGCACCCAAAAGGACTACCAATATAATGAAATAAAAATAAGAGGAAAAAAATGAGAAATTGGAAGATCAATAGGGGGTGTTGTAGTAAAAAAAAATGAACAAGGAGAAGAATCCTTCCCCTACACATGTAAATGATGTGGTAGAACTTTTTGTTCAAGCTAAAAAAGTCCTATTGATTGCAAGCACATAGTTATATTGTATTGCATTATCTTTTTTTATAACCATATTTAATTTGAGCTAAGTGGATGTTTGGTTGTGAATGAAATGGATTGTTATTCATAATATGATGATATTTTTCATTATTATGTTCATTTGCATACATGATCATGAGGTCCACGATTTTCTATAGACTCTAGCACTAAGTTGATAATATATTGAGGTAAAAATAACAATTGTATAAGATATACATATATTATTTCTAGGTAATGTTTCAATCTAGATAGCAATGTTTATTCTTGTAGATGGCTCTATCATGTTCCCTCTCGTATCTTCTTTCTTTCATCTTTTCTTTGTTCTTTTTCCCTCTTTTTCCTTTAACTTTCTACCTTTTATTTGTAGGTTGATTAAAGTAGGTTTAGATTTAGTTATCTCCCTAAAGTTGAGCTAGCATGTGCCTAAGTATGATTACACATGTAATAACACCAAGCCCCTTGTTATAACAACATCTCATCTATCACTAGGTGAATCCCGTAGAGCCAAGAATTTGTAGCCCTGAAACCTTGAGGAGATTGCAAAGCCTCCTTTCAAGAGATGAATTAATTCACCTAACTCCTAATTGTCTGTTGTGTTGAAAATCCAATAAATATTTCTATCACTATGAGGGTCTTTCTATGTTTTTTCTTGAGTGCAAATGTCCTTAAATGTATGGTTGTTTAAACGGTTCAACTAGTTAAGCTTGGGGTAATTCCATCTCAAAAATAACTAGTATCCTTACTTTGCAAGGGGGTTCCCTAGACTCCCTGAAGGTCATATCATGCATGGAACCCTATCTTTTACCTTATCAACTAGGATACATTCAACAATGTATATAATGATAAGAACTTACTAATTTAGCATAAATTTATGACTAAGAAGGTTGCATGTATTTTATTTTTTTATACCTTTGAAAAAGAGACCTATGCTTGGTACACACACCTACTTTAAGAGTTGGTCTAAAAAAATTTATACCATACAAGATTGGGCTAAAGTTGTAACAATCCAAGATCTATAAGCTTCAATGAAAGCATAAGAAAGATCAAATATGAAAGAATAATGTTATTTTTTCACAGGTTGTGAATGATATATTACTTGCAATGAATAAAAATACAAAGAGAACCCCTTGGTTTTATAGACCAGGGTGATACATAGGATTGCATAATATTATGAAAGGCGTCTCAATCTTATGATATGATACATAAATCTATAAGTATCCTATGTGTACCTAAGTAAACTTAACTAGACTAGCGTGAATAGGATCTAGGAGGTAAACCAGTTAGGTAATATCCCTATTTACACCAACACCCCCTTAAGTGCCACTTATGGAGAATGTACAAAATTCAAAGATGTAATGATGGGTCCTAACTAAACTACTATTCTATGTTAGGTACCCATGTACAAATGAATCTCTTACAAACAACAAAAGGGGCAAAATGAAGTGGGGAAAAAAAATTACAAAAGAGAAAAAATAAGAAAAATACTTTCAAAAGTATGAAAATAACAAAACCCCATGTGAGGAAAAATTCCCTCATAAGAAGGAAGAAGAGAGCCCATGTAGCTCCCCTGAATGTAGAATATGTATCAATGAAATATGCTCAAAACTAGATGTAGAAAATGGTTCATGATTGTCGAACAACATTCTTCCCCTTAGAAAGAAACAAAACCAAATGTGTATGTAAGATGTCTTCCCATTCTGGAAAGGAATATAAAGGAAATAAACTCAAAATATATGAAGTCTCTAAAAAATTACTCACATGTTGATGTTGAAAGTTGTCTTAGAAAGTCAGTTGTTTGGACAGTGGACACTAAGGAAGATGGAAATCTAGAATCTAGTAGAGATGAATGTAGAGCATGATCCAAAGATGAAAGTGGTTCCTCCAAATTTTTCTCAAAGATCTCCAAACAAATGCAAAACTATGACAAATAATGAGATAGACAAGGAACAAGAGGGTCTAAATACTCCCCCAAAACATCTAAGTAAGATGATGCAACTCCATAAGAAGTAATATTAAAGAGGAGATGAAAATCCTCAATAGTGTCCTCTAAGTATAAAAGATAGGACTCAAAAAATAAACCTATAATGTCTATCAAGTAATTATCCCAAGTAGTTGTATATGGAAGACAATGAATACATACTACACTAAATCATTAGAAGCCATGGATGTAGAAACACTAGTATGATCATAAGAAACACTAATATAAAAAAAAAAATAGTAGAGGAAGGAGATGGAATATCAACACGTGTCTAAAAATTTGATAGATGAATGAACACCAATATTTAGATGATCATACTAAATATTCTCAAAGGTGTCCACACTAGATACCTTATTATGTACTTCAATCAAAGGAACAATAGGAGGAATATGTGAGAAGGTGTAGAATGAGACTGTTGATCAACCTCCCCAAGTGCAACTATATCTCTCTTGTGTGAATCCCAAATGATGATAGAATATGGTGTGAGCTCAACACTCTTTCCTACTGTTGGAAATAGGATGCCATTTAATTGCAATCCTAAACATTATTTATTTCATGTATCTCCTAAGTCCTTGGAAAGCGTTATCAAACACTAGGATTAGAAAGAGATTAATTTTGAATGAAATAATCATGTTAATTGACATTTGTAATTAATTCTAAATGATAGGAGCATGTGAGGGCGTCCAAGATGAGTTCCTAAATAATAGGAGCACATGGGGTGCCCACATGGAAGGTGGAACCCACCTTGAGTTAAGTTAACTTTTTGGAGAAAAAGATAACACTTTTGTAATACATGTAAAGATCCTAGAAGTTAGGATTGATGTTTACATTCATGAAGTTCAGTTCAGTTCACTATCAGTTCAGTTTAGTTCAATTTAGTTTAGTTCAATTCAGTTTAGTTTAGTTCAGTTCAGTTATGGTTCAATTATCTTCAGTTAGTTGAATGCTAGTTGACTTCAATTAACTTGGAATGCATGATTATTGACTTGAGTTGCATGATAGATAGCAGATGACTACTTTCAGTTAATAGGGGATGATCATTCTTCCATGAATGGTGGAGAGATATGTTTCAGTTAATAGAGAATGACTTGGACCCACCTTGGGCACCCAAGTTGGCTTCTTGGAGTTAACACTTTTGCATGTTAAGATATTTCAGAAGGTTGAGTTAAGTGGGCCCATTCTTGGGCGCCTACTTTGATGATAAGCTTTGAAGATATCTTTGGAATAAAGGTTGAGTTATGACTTTAGTTTGGGATGCCCAAATGGATGAAAGAGTTGATTTGACATTGTTCTTCATGGTAGAACTTTACTTGCATGAGATAGGCGTAGGTTTTTGGTGATAAGCTTTGAGCTTTGTAATTGTAACTCTTTGGAGTTTACAAGGTTGATTATTGCCTACTTATCTCAAGCAAGTTGAAGAGAGTTTGTATCAGTTTTATTGCAGGTTGTGAAGAAGATTTGTTGAAGGGAAAAGAAGCATCTCAAGCAGGGATTGGAATTATTGTAATCTTATTCTAAGATTAAATAATACATTGATTCTTGGTGGAGTTTTTTCCCAAAAGGGTTTCTCCACGATATATGTTGTGTATCATCTAATATTCTGTCTAATTCTTCTACAACCTTTTGTCTTCATTCTACAAATGATGAAATGAATTAATCAGATAATCAACCACAAAGAATCTGTAACAAAGAATACATATTTAGATTAGCAATCAAAAAGTTTTACAAAGTATTAAGCTACATAAACACCTCAATTTTCAACACCTACTCCACCATGTGTGATTTAATAGATAGAAAGGATATTGGTTGACAATGAAGGAACAAAAAGGACATCACTAAATGATTTGTCATCCATATCAATATATCATTTTTCACAAACACACATATATGTTTTGTTAGCCATTACCATTTGTGGTGCTAAAAAATTCTCAAATTAGGAGAACATACTCAATGATGACACCATATGATGTCAAGCTCCAAAATCAAGTATCCACTTCTCTAATTCAATATTTGTAATTGCAACAAGTGATTCCCCTTTTATCTCTCCAAATTTTATGATGAAAAAGAAGATGAACCCTTGAAATTGTTGGGAATAAATCGATATGATTCTTCTTAAGAAGATTCCTTAACTCATCAAGCTATTTCAAATAACATTGATGCTCATCATGCCCTGATTTATTGCAATATGCATGCTTTATCTTCTCCTTCTTAGATGATTCTCCTTGAGAGGCAGAGGATTCAAAATATTTGTGTAGCTTGTTCTTTTTCTTATTTTATTTCTTTTCAAGAGCACTTAATTCTTTATGTACCTTAGGCTTACTAATCACCAATTTTGGGGGTTTAAAAGACTTTATGAGAGCCATTTGAACTAACTTTTCTTCCTCTTGGATTAAAATATTTGAAAATTTATCAAAACTAGGATTGACAATGGTAACTCCTGCAAATAGTTGATGGGTATGAAAGATGGAAACAAGTACTAAATACTTAGGACCAAGCTTGGATATCACATTTAGAATCAATTATAAATCTTCCTTAACAATCTTGCAATCCTTTTAGCTACATTATTGGTTTCTCAATATTAAAGATATCGTCTTGGATGTGGTAAAAAATGTTTAGGATCAAGATTCATCAAATCATTATCAATCTGATATCCGCTAACCTTGTCAATTTTATCACATATTTTTTCAAAAGTCACCCAAGCCTCCATAGGTATTTTGCATGATTCAATATAAAATTTTAAATCAAAAGGGACTAATTAAAAAATGCATTCAAGAGTTTCTCTCATGATTGATATCCCATATTGCCTTTGCACTAGCATATTTAGATACGAGCATGCAACACCAACCCTTTGCGTTGGATGCCCAAGGAAAATCAAACCCTAAGGGTTGGCTATACCCAAAGCAAATACAAACATGAGCGTGTTGTAGTGCACTCATCTTTGTGTAAATAAAAAATATGTTTACCTCCTTCTCCCTCTATCCCTCTATCTTCATCTCTCTCTCTATCTTCCTCCATCTCTCTCCCTCTCCATCTTCAAAGACCTCTATATCTATATCTCTATTTGCCTCTCTATCTCTCCCTCTCTTTATCTTTATCTCCTTCTCTCTCTCTCTCTCTCTCTCTCTCTCTCACTCTCTTTGTATCTATCTCTACCTCTCTCTTTTTTATTCCCATATTTCCTTATATCCTCCTCTTTCTATCTCCATCTCTATTTATCTGTCTACTCTCTATCTCATCATTTCTCTCTTCCTATCTCTCTATATCTCTCCCTCTTCCTCTCTATATTTTGTGCACTCTCTCTCTCTATATATATCTTTGTATACCTCTCACTTTGTCTCTATCTCTCTACCTGTCCCTCTCTATCTCTCAACATCTTACTTTGTATATCTCTTCTTGTCCCTATCTCTTGTTAAAAACAAGGTGAACGAAAAATACAATATGAACTTATGCAAGTAATTCAAATCTGAAAAAAGAAACATGTGATTACAACATACATCATAATATAAAAATCATCAAACAAAATATGACACTATATTTACATGGAGAAACCCTTTTAGGAAAAAACTAATCCACACGAAAAAAGAGGGAAAGTACATTATTAATATGAACAAATGAGTACACAATAATACACTCCACTACTAATGTTTGATCAACCCGAAAAAACCTAATTACCTACAAGAACTCAACATGCAACTATCTTCTCATAGCTCAAATTTAGGAATTGTGGGAGGTAAAACCACAAATGGTAAACCAAAACAAGAGGTACAAAACCATCTGAAAAAACCAACACCCCTCTTCATGAACAATCAAAAGACATAATCAATTATTAAATAGAATTACAAGACTCCCACATGGGTGCCTAGCCAATAGCCTATCCAACTTTTGATTTTTCAAGGGTTTGATTGAGGCAAACTCCTATATAGCCACCCAACCCTTCTCTGTGGTCTTATGTGTGTAGGTATAGGTGGAAGAATTGTTGGGAGAAAGCTTGAATTTCATTGAACATCTTTGGTGATACTCTAGACCTTTCTTTGCCATTTCCATTTAAGTTTCACTTAGTATCTTTATTTCTCTCATTTTATATTCATTGTGCGACCATACTTCACACATTTTCATGTCCAGAATCATGTATAGAATATTTTGTGTTTTCTTGTGACAGTTTATATTTTATGTTTGTATGGGACGCTAACGCGACACACCATTATCCTATGACCGCACGTTAGTTATGGATAGAGAGCTTGTCAAACTGTCTAAAAACCCTCTATACCCTGTATTTTTATTTTTGATATCTAAAGGGTCCAAAAAAAAAATTGTACTCTTCAACATACATTTAATTAATTAATAGGTAAGCTTAAAGGTTGCTTTACTCAAAGTGATAACAGAGCATCCGGGTATAATTGTCATCTGCATCAATTTTTTTATTCATTTTTTGTTTTGTTTTAAATTTTGGTTTTGTTGTGCAAGCCTTCAACTTTGACGGAGACGCCTGGCATTCAAACTAGAGTGTATTTTAATCAAACCCAAAACAACGTCAATACTGGAGGTTAATTTGAAAAGGAAAATTTAATTATCATTAAAAGTCTTTTATGTTTGTTTTCCTGGCCCCATATTGGGCAATTCATTTCTTTTAGGCGTGGAATCTGGCAGAATGGGACGCCTCATTTTTTGCCATAAAAAGACAAGTGAAATTTGTTCCTTCAGCCAGCATGGATGACAAAAAGACGGGGGATTTGATTCCTGCAAAGAAAAAAGAGGTTTATGCGCCAAAATCTGGAGAGAGGGGATAGTAGAAAAAGAGTGAGAAAATGTAACTTCATCGACCTCCTCAAGATAGAGAGAATTTTCAGCCAGTTAATAAGAAATATTGAAACACAAAATAAGGATTTGATTGTCCTTTGCAACAGTTCACTTCCCATACTCTATAGGGCCTAATCTATAAATTTGGTAGGCTTCGACATAAGTTTTTTTATTTAAACTATTGGATATCTAAGTAGTGCCTACAATTAATAGATGGGAAATTTGAGATTTACCCTTATACTAAAGGTTTCTTAGTGGTAGAATTCAGTTTTTCTCTAATTGGGATACTATTTTTTGGGTTCATTCTTGGTTAGATAGGGACAACATGCCTTTCTTCTCAATTTTGGGGTTTCCCTTTTTGACCCTCTCATAGAATTCTTTAATTGGATACTAATTTAGATTCGTCTATTGAACCTTCCTCTTCATTTTGGTATAATTATTGCTACATTAGCTCATTGGTAACTTGTTGGGACATTTTAATATGGTGGATCAAGCCACTACTCTATTCTCTCACACTACCTATGATTGTATTCTTTTGGAACTAGAAGTTTATATGCCTTTCCTAATAGAGGTTGTTTTGTAAGTTGTTAATTGCTCTTGGAGTCATACTTTGGATTGCATTTAGTCATTCCCTTTTGATGTAGATGATGCTTTACTATGGGCCATCTTGCTTTGGATTTCCCACACTCAAACTTGTCTCTTGTTCTTCCTCTTGGTGGAAGAATTTGTGACATGAAAACCTTATTGTGGAGGTGATTGATGATGCTTTTAATTTCAATGCATTTAAACCTCTTGCTACTAATGTAGTGATGGCCTTCAATCCTCTTAAGTTACCAATTTTGTATCCTCCTTATTGTGTCCCCTTAAATACTCATATGGACATTGTTGGTGTGTCCCCTTGAGGTTGTGTGGCTACCCCCTTGCAATCATCTTCCTCTATTTGGAATTCCTCTTTCATGTGTTGTCCCTAAAGAAGGATTCAAAGAGGTTTTCTCCTCCTCTCTCCTTTTTTGAGAATGAAAATAATAAATATTCTTGGACAAATGTGCAAAGAAGGAAGAAATTTATTTTGAAGCATGTATCTTTATCACATATCAAATTAATGGTGTGTTCCCTTCTCAGTCTAGTTACTAAATTGCTTAATTTGTAGTTGGTTATTGGTAGCCTTGTTGTAGCTATGTTTAGAGGTCATTTTTGGTTTTTCATCAAATTTGTAAAAGGATTGAGGTCCTTTTAAAAACCATTTTTAATTAACAAAAAAAATATTATCACATTTTTTATGTCATTTTACATAATTATATTTTACATGGCATCTTTAATATCATCCTTAGATGGTGATATATTCCACAATACTATGTTAGCTAGAACATGACCATACATTTGACATCAATGTATGTACTCACATGGGAGTATTATTGAGAAAAACAATATTTTTCTATTCTTACAAGATCAAGAACAATTAAATCATATGAATAATACTTTGTGGGTTGTCACATTACTATATTATTCATTGTTATGTTATTAAACATATTTTACTCACTCTTCAAATTGAGTGCATGATGACTTCTCACACTATGAGGTATATTTGACTTATTATAAAATTATCATATTTATATGGTGAACATATGGTTATATATGTTATTGGAGCCTAATCAGTGTCAATTTCATGATTTCCTTATGCATCATAAATCCATTTACACTAGATTTTTACACAACTTAATGATTGCATATCTTATGGAGAGCACACTAGTTACAACTCCATAGTTTCCTTATAGATTGTGATTCCATCCACATTGTCATTTAGAAGGGGTTCATGCTTGCATAAATCATGGGGGAAATATTGGTTCCAACTCCATAATTGTTTATGTATCATGATCACTTCTACAACTCACACCATGTGTATATTTTGTGGGGTCCATAACACTTCTAACTCTACAATACTCAATACACTATTATAGACACCACACCAATTATGATTTATTACTTTCCATTTACAAAATCCTATTGATGAATACTTAATTTTTTATAGGTACATGCTAATGATTTTAGGTGCAAGAAAAAACTAAGGGAATTAACATCTTGCCCCATAAGTAAGTCCACTATAATTTCCATTTTAAGACATTTATACATGGCATAGGACACACACACACATGTAGAATTTCATAATTCAAATGAGTCTCAATATTGGGTTGTAGAATAAATAAAAAAGTACATGCATGATTTGATTTGCGAGTAGAATGTATGCCACAAGCTAGTCTATGTGATATCAAATTCTAGTAAAAAAAATTCATATGTCCCTAACATCATATCCAATATCAAAATCCATATCCCAATTACTAGTTGTATCTACTTATGGGGTCAGCCCACAATACCGTGTCCCACTTTTTGGCCAAAGTAGGACATTGAAATCAACATTTTTCACCAAATTTTCACTTTGTGAAACCTATAGCAACTAAACCATTAATAATTTGGAGAGGATGTGAACTAGTGATATGTGAGTATTTTTGTGTAAATTTTGAATATATATATTTTTTTTAAATAGAAATAAATTGTGAATTTTTTTATGTAACTTTGAATAAATTATTTTTATAGTAAACAACATTTTTAAAAAGTGATGTTTATGTCGTAACACAATTTTTTTATTGAAATGATTAAATTATAATTTTTAAAATATAGATTATTAATACCCATATCTAGTGCATGGATATTTTTTCATAATTTTTTATTGCATATTTTTTAAAAATTAATTTTTAAAGTCAAAGTAATTATAATTTGGACTTAGTTTTATGTTGTAATGCATAACTTATTTTGTGTATATTGAATTTTTATTTTTTTATTTTTTAATGGAAACAAAGGATATTAATGAATTGCACACATTTTTTTTTTTTAAATTTTTCTCCATTTTTTCTTATTTTTTCAACGTGTATGGAAACCATTCTATGAGTGTTAGTAGAAGAACCTACATTCACAAGAAAAATAAATATAAAGAATAAAATTAAAATATTTACAATTATAATTTTTGAAAGCTTATAATAGATCTACCTACTTTAAAAAAATAATTTCTAAATGACTTTATTTATTGATCTTTCAAAGGTAAAAATGTGTTTTTATTTAGCATTTTGATGGAATTAAAGGAGGCTACGTTAATGGAGGTATGATATAAGACTAAAGGGGTTTTATCCAATGGGGTTTGATCTAAAAGGATTCTATCTAACCCTATTCAATTAAAACCCTTTAGATGGTACCCCTCAAATCTTACATCATTATTTTTTCTAAAAAATATGTGATTTCAAGAAAAAATTAGGATGTCTCAACAAGGAAAGAGTTAGATGTTGCACGGGCAAAGAAAAAAATAGTTTTTGTTCTGTTTCTAGGCACCTCCCATGCCAAACACCAAAAACTTCAACAATGTCTCTATTCACAACGAAATCTAGACAACTAAGGTGAAAATTTTCATGAAGATTCAAAGTACAAAGTTCATTCCCACAATAAAATTTCAAAAACAAGTGTGAGAATCATATCCAATAGTGAACCTAGATTGAACCAAATTAAGGCACATGTCATCCCTTAGGTTGATGAAGCTTTATTATCTCATATTTGGTAGCAAAAAAAATCAAATTATTGAGTTTAGCTTATATTAAAATATAAACTACCCTAACCCTCTTTGTCAATTTTGAAGAGCATGTTTCTAGAGTGCATGATGACTTCTCACATTTTTTTACCAAATATTTAATTAAATAAGTCATTTCTTCTTTTTCATCTTGCTAAACTTGATTGATCTTACTCCTCTTGGGTTTAGCCTTTAGGGTTTGATTTAAAAATATATATATATCTAATTTGTGTTTTTGATTTTTCAATCAAATGTGAACCCTCTTTCAAGCTCAACTTGATTTTAGTGATTCACTTCAAGTTTCAAACTTGTTTTTCATTTCCCCAATTTGGTTATATCATTCACCATGGTTTTTGTTCCTCTATGCATCAAAGATATTTACAAGTTTTCACATTTTGCACAAAAGCATTCAAAATTTGAATATCTTATCCACTTTTACAAAAAGAGGTTGCTCCATGATTTAGGGATGCATCAAGTTTAACATGCTGGTAATTTACATCCTTCCTCAAACTTATTTACACTTCTTTGTTTTGTGGGAATACTTCAAGCATTCATGAGCTTCAAATAGTCACAATTTTTGCATAACATTTTATGAATCCCACTTTTCTCAAGGTAGATGGCACTCCTCATGTAGCTTGAATAATAGTATTTTTGTATTGATTTTGTGTAAACATTAAAATTTTAGTTTGTGTGATAGAGGGGATGTTGAGAGGTAAAGTCAACTCTATCACAACTTGTACATGGGAAGTATTTAGGCATTGAGATTGTTAACAGGTCACTTTTGGGAAGGGGGCTAACCTCATGTTGAGTATCACTTTTTTTTTTATGAGCTCATTATTGAGTGATGGCATGTTAATTGTCAAATAACATGAAAATTAATAGTATGTATATGTTTTCTTGATTAAGGGGAATATTTGGATTACATGAAGCAATAATAAAGATTGTAAACTAATGGGATATGATTGGGTGACAAAGAATGGAGATGACCATGGCTTTAAAAGTGGATTTGATGAGGTAGTATTAAAGCAATCAATCTTAGCAAATAATTGTACCCATGTGTAGTCAACACTTAATTTCAAGTAAACAAATGAAACAAGAACTATGTACATAAATAAAATCAAGATTACATCCTTAAGTAAACTAAGAGTTTGCATTATGGAAAATACTAGCAAACATAGTGAGATATAATGTCAAAATAAGTGAAAGGATAATACATGTGAAATAGTTAGAATATTATAGTAGTACCTCTATAGTGATTGTAGTGCAAATATACTTTTAAAAATAATATGAAAATGTAATATTTTCTAACTAATTTCAAATGCAATATAATAAGGAATGAGCCACAAAGATGATTCACACATGATCTCAGGCCTATAGCCTTGCATTGAATCCCCAATAGAAAAAAGGCATAGCACTAAAGATAAATGCTTACACATGACCATGAAGGAGTGACAAAAATTAAAGGCTAGCATGGAAATTCAAGATTATGTGTGGCATAAGTATGAAGGCATGTTCAATTGAATAGGGGTACAAGTAAAGATGATAAAATGTTAGGAATGAATCTTGAGAAAAAGTGTGGAAATAGTTGAGAAGTGTGGCATGAGTTTAATGCATTAGCACTACCTTATGAGGAGTAGTTTGGTAGTATAGTACCAATATAGTAGACAAAAGAGACAACACAAGAATAAAATAAGGCACAGCATTCTTCAATTAAGTCATATTCAATGTGTAGGCTATACAAATGAATGTGAAATAAAATCAACCAACTAATGCTTCTATAGATATAGAAAACATAATGTAACAAACCTAAATCATGATGCAATAGTCTAAATATGTTGCATAAGCATTGGGAACAAAAGCTAGCAATAACAAAAGTCAGTGTAATGATGAGAGATCGTGTAGGTTAACTAACTATCAAAACTTGACAATGTAAGTAAGAAGCAAAAATAATAAGATTGTGTAGAATATAAATGGTGCCAAGTAATACTAAAATGTGTCCATGAATAGGGATGACACTAGTCCAAAGTAACAATATAAAATTGACCTACAATAATAAACTTGTATGAGAAGTATTATATCTATCAAGCCAAGTAAGAGATTTGTGCAACTAGAATACAAATGACCTGAACATTTAGTGACATGGTAGAGCTATAAAGAGAAGGTATGTGTCATGGATTCAAATTTAAGCATCATTATGGAAGCTTGGCATGGGTGTGAGATTCAATGACAAAATATTGAATATATAGGCATGAGCATATATGAAGTGGTCATATGTGTGATTAGGTGTCCAAAATATAGAGATTCAGAGATTACAACTAGCAATAGCACCTTAGTGTACAATGGGTATGCCAAAAAGGTGTGGAATGTCTATTTTTTGGGTACATTTGTGAAATTAAGGTAGCATAAGAGAAGTGATATGCATCCATTTACAAGGATCCAAACACGATTGAAACAAAAACTTATAAACGAGAAAATAATCAAGGTCTTTACCATAAATATTTATGTTTATTAAAACTTTCCCTTGTTAGGTCTATTAGTATTGGTACACAATTTAAATGTTTGGCAACTTTGATTAATTTAACTATCAAATGTTATGTCGTTAGTAACTCTATTCAATAGGAGTTAAATGAAGAGGCGGAAATTATTCAAAACACACAACACACCAATATATGACAAAAATATCTCATGCAGTAAAACCATGAAAAAAAAAGAAACATGGACAAGTAATGTCTAGCTGTAAAAAACTGTACTTACCTTTTTTCCCATAAATGTCCATACACTGTTCCAAAGCTCTAATTTTTGCACATGAAGGTAGAATGCTAACAAAATTTATGAGATTTGGCTTTACACCTGCGAATTACATTTTCTTGGAGGTTGGTAGAATTTTTTTAACAAATTAATATTGTGCAATTATGGTAGGTCAATGAGGCAACATTTGTTTGAGGCATTCTATCAAGCATTTTAACTCCCTGATTCTTCTTAAAATTTCATTTATGTGATCTTGCTTGTTGGTGAGGCATTTTGTGATAACTATGATAAATTATTATTTACCAGTAGAAATCAATAATTAACAATTTGAAATTTGACCACATTAACAACCTGTTTGTGGTTGAGGACTTGATTGGAAGGGTAAATTGCCTTTTCCAAACATCCTCATCCTTTTCTTTATTATTGAGTTTATTCCATATTTGCATGACTAGAAAAAATAGCAATACCCAATTGAAAAAAATTGTTAGAGTCAAACCATCTAGTAGTACCTCTTGTAGTCCACCTACAAGTTTCTCATACAAATGATGGAAATATGGAATAACTGAATCATCAACTTTTTTATAAATTAGCACTCATAAAAAATTTAAACAAATGCACTCCATTCCCTAATTATTCAACCATTTCTAGAATTGAAATGCAAATTTTATCCTCTCCCATGCTGAGAGCTTCAACTTTTTTGATCAAAGTTGTCAAATATGTCATCAAACCAAACAAATGTATGTATGATCAATTTTGTAAATTGGAAAATATTTGTGTAATAGATAACAGGAATCATAGTATTAATAAGTTTATATTTACCCCAAACATATTTCAGGCTATAGATAAATAATTTGGTTCTCTCAAATTTATTTGACTTGGCTGTAGATGAAGTACAGGAGTTGGGGGAAACAAATTAAAATAATTTGGCTCATCTTGGCCAAATTCCTTATCATGCACATAGTCCAACATAGTCCCTTCATGACAATTATCTACTTGAGAGTACCCAAGGTTGAATATTATTAAGGACTTTAAGACACTCTAATAATTTTCAAATGATTACATTGAATATTTTCATTACAACTACCATTTTCAGCAAATGGGTTAAAAGAAAGGTTGTTTGACTGTATGAATTCATAATCAAAATAATTTATAGACAAGATCAATTAATAATCTTACCTCTCTCGCCATTTCTCAAATCTGAAATGTTTAGGTTACAAAAAGAAATAGAAAATTAACTTATAACCCACTTGAAATCAGGGGAGCTCTCAAAATATTGAAAAATATTACACTAAAATCTTACCTTCCTTAGACTCTGCTTTTCTTGTTGAATAACTTTATCCATAATTTCATGTTGTAATATTAACATCCAAAGAAAACAATATGGAAATGGGTTAGCTATTTTACTAAAATTATTTGGTACCTAGACATAAACATTTTATTTTCTAAAGTAAAAGTATTTTCCAGTGTGTCTTTTTCCTTTTTACGCTGTCTTCTTACACTATACATGATAAATTATTTCAACAGTACTCACTTTTCTTGCCCTAACCCTAGGTAAGGTACTATTTAGATCATCTGCAATATTTTGCAAACCCTTCAATGAAAGATGGGTGATAATTTACTAGATGAAATCAATAATTAACAATTTAAAATTTGACCACATTCACAACCTTTTTTTGGTTGAGGACTTGCTTGGTCTATTATGAGTTTGCTTAATTCTGCTAGTAGAGTTTGGGTGGAAAAAAATTGAGACTTACATTAGTGTAGTATGTGGTTGATTTCTAGGTTGAGGCAGCCACACTCTATAGTTATTTTTTTCTATTGCTGCTTCTAGGGGCATAATTTTGCAAGTCACAAGTCAAGAGGGAAAATTTCTTGTATCATGGAGCCATTTTCACTAGAAATTGCTTCTAATTTTGATCAATAGCTATGAAAATAATATGACCTTTGCCATAGCCTGGTTCCTCTGTATTTTGAAAGCCATTAAAAAATTAATGCTATTTAGGAAAATTTGTATAGAAAAAAATTAAAAACTACAAATACTGCTTCAACGTATACCATTCTTTATAGAAAACTTTCAATCCATACAAAGATTTATGTAATTTACGCCATTTGATGGATGAGAACTTCAAATCAAACAAATATCGATGCAATATAAAAAAATACTTCAAATAATGCTAATATTGCTTCACTTTACACCGTTTGTGTAGAGAAAGTTCAAATTGTACAAGGACTGATGCAATTTAAAACATTGTCTAAGAGAGCCTTCAAACCATACAAACACAGATACAATTTACATAGTGAAACTTCAAAGTCCACAAATATTGCAGTTATCCACACCATGCTTTCGAGAAAATCTCCAGACGGTTTCAATTTACACCAATTTGCAAAGGAAATAAGAAATTTTGACTAACTTGTGTAATTCTCCATATTCCTCTCACTTTTTAGCAAGCTTTCCCTTATTATATGTGCTTGTTGTGCCAGGATCTCCATTTCCCGTCAAACCCCAATGACCCTTCTTTGATTTCACTGTACTCAAAAAAAATGCTTAAAAGACGTTTAGAGGGCATGTCTTTTGGGATGCTTCCAACACAAATTTTGTGGTCAGGAAAATCTTTGGCACCTAACTTAGAGGAAGGCAAGCGGATGATGGTCATGTGGCCTTTAATGATCTTTATGGGGTTGTTGAGGTCATTGAGGGCACTCTCCAGGTGCTTGAAGGTCAAAAATCCATAACCCTTGCTTTTTCTTGTCTTTTTGTCTATTATCATCATGCCTTCCTGCACTTGCTTGAACTAGGAAAAGAATGTTCTGAAGGAATTGATGGTGGTGTTGAAGCCTAGGTTTCTGATGGAAAGCTTTCACAGTGTTGGGTCAGCATCTACAATTTCCCACTTAAAATTATGGCATCCTTTACAGGAAATCAAAGTCGAGCTAGAGGTCGATAGTGGGAGGAGTCTCATACAATAGCAAAACATGTCTACGACGAACATAAGAATATATTAAATGTTGCAGATAGTGCATAATGGAGCTAACAAATACCAATGAATTTGAGAGGAAAATGAGAAGGGATAAGATTTTGAAAATCTTTGTATTCAATCGGTCAGCGTGCATTTAATTTATGACCATGATGACTCAGGCAACGTGCAAGATATTTGTTGAACAAATCTAAAGTCCCTGGTTGGCGAAGAAGATCAACGACTAGGAAGCAATTAATTGCCTTGCAAGCCCTATTGTGGGTTTTCAACCACCCACAAGCAAAATGAGCTTGTAAAGCTCAAATAAAGATATGCCTTCGACATAATTACCATAACCATTTGGAGTGCTAAATGTTAGAGTTATCATCCATTAGCTAATAATTAATTACTCTTTAATTGATTATTAGTCTAATTTATTCTCATGCACTTAAGCTAAACTTAAGATTGCTTTATTCAGTTAACTAAGTGTTTTTCTATTAACTGAAGTGAGTACCATTTAGGGTTTTTCTCCTGTAAAGTACTCAACCCTCATTGTAATTACCTCTCGAGCTTTCATATCTTCTTGATAGTCTCCTGCTTCTATAGCTTTTTCTTGTTGAGGAATATAACATATATTGTTTGTAGATCTCTTACATGGAAGGTGTATTTGTTTGTTGTTTGATT
>VDFB02331924.1:0-10902 GCA_007258455.2 Sequoia sempervirens
TTGACTAGCACCACTAACGAGGCAAAGGGGCTTGAGCTTGGGCGTATAAACCTCATATCCAATAACTCCTTGATGGCTTTCTTGATTTCTTCCTTGTATATTCGTGGATGACAATAAGGAGTGGTCATCACTGGTTTGGCTCCCTCCTCAAGTTCTATCACATGCTGAAATCCTCTATCTGGTGGCAATCTTGCTAGAATCTCTCAAAACACTTTGCACTTTTTATCCAAGATTGCCTAAATGTCATTGGGGAATGCTCTTTCCTCCTTCGGTATGCTAGTATTTGTGATCAAGCATTCTGCTACCCATGCTACTTGATCCCTACAGAAAGATCGCTCCATCCTTTTGGCCGAAACCACCATAGGCCCATTCCTGGAAAGACCCTTAAGCACCACCTCCTTGCCCTCATGCTTGAATTTCAGCTCCATGGTTTGGTAATTGGTGGTGTACTCTCCTAGTGAATGAAGCCACTGTACCCCTAGGACCACGCCCATGTCGCCGACATCAACAACATAGAAATCCTCCTTCATCTTGTGACCACCCAATGTCAACTCCATTTGTTGAATTCGTTTTGTGCAAGGAAGGACATTACCTCTGGCTGCTAGAACATCAAACCCTTTGAAGTCCTCTGTTGCCAGACATAACTTAGCCACTGTTCTCTTGTCAATGAAGTTATGCGTAGCTCCACTATCGACTAGTATTGTTACCCTCTGTCCCTTAAGAACTCCCCTCACTCGCAAAGAATGATATCAAGGTGTTCCTGATAGTGTTGCCAAAGTGCTTCCTGCTGGCCTTTCTTCTGTTACGAGCTCCTGTTGCTCCCCAAGAGTGTCCTCTTCTTTGACCCCTTCTTCAATGTCTGCTTCATCATCGGATACCACTTCGATGTAATAAACTTGCCCCCTCCCTTGGTACCTGTGTTGATTATTCCACTTTTCGTTGTAGTAGTAACACAAGCCCTTCTTGAGTAATTCGTTCCTCGACATGCCGTGAGGACCTATAGGGGGAATCTTGGGTGGCGGATTTGCCTTAATGAAAGGCTTCCTTGGCTGTATTGCTGGTGTATTCTTTACAATAGCCTTCCCCTTCTTGGTGGAATCCTCAAGACTCAAGGCCTTTGAATAGCGTCCTCTAAAGTTGTTGGCTCCAGGGCCCTCACCAAGCCGCGGAAGGAATCGGATAAGCCTTCAATGAAGAAGAAAGTAAGTCTCTTATCTGACACATCGGATACCATCACTGCAAGTCTTTGAAACTCTGAAACATATTCATCCATAGTGCCTGTTTGCTTCAATCTGGTTAGTTCCTGGAAGTATGCTTCTGGGTCTTTTTTGTCAAATCTCTCCACCAATTTTTGAGTGCAATCTACATATGAGTTTATTTGTCCAAATCCTTGGGTCACAATACCATGGTGCCACTATTCATGTGCTAGATCCTCTAGGTGCAGAATGGCAAACTTGATAGCTTCTTCTTCAGTCATGGGACTGAGAGAAAAATATGTGTCCAACTTTTGTATCCATGATTGTGCAGTCATCTTTTCTGAACCGTCGAAAGTTGGGAGTGAAAGCTTGCTGATCTTATACTAGAGATCTCTATTCCCACGATGTTGTCTCTCATCACTTCATCTGGCGCTATAAAACTGGTCGAAAGAGATTGCAGCTTAGCATTCTCATCCAACTCCAGGTATTCACGTACAATACTTGCATAGCTGCGTTGCTCTTCTCCTTGCCGACCCTCTGTTTTAGGAAAAAATCTTGGTTGAGGGTGCTTGTGGGTGTGTCCATTAGAAGCTCTGCTTTGTTCTCCTCCTAAACGTTCCGAATGCCCTCCTTTGTCACTGTTGGATCCGGATTTGATGTTGTTGGCTGCAGCTGTAAGTGATTGAATTGCTTGCAGCAATGCTTGATTTGTTTGGTCTTGTTGTTTCATGAAGTTGTCCAACTTGTTATTTTGATCCTGATCCCCCATTCTCTCCTTACCTCTACCTCCTATTCCTTGAGCAACTTCAGACTTCTTCTTTTCTCTCTCTAGAGCCCGAATATCCCTCTGGCTCAGTTGCATAAGATCTTGACCACAGGTTGGCAGGCCTTATGGCTCTAATACCACTATAAAAATCCTAGCATAGACTGATAGAAAAATCTAACCAAGAGCATAGAAATATCACATAAAATTATTCATAATACTGTAACACATTGGGTTCCCACTTCTTAACAACAACAATAAAATTCTGTTCAAAACCAACTGAATAACTAGCACAACTTGGACTGGTAAATACTTAGTCACAACAAATGTAACCATAGATAGACTGAAATGAAAGACAATCAATTTGTTTCCAACAAAGATAGATTATTCCGTTTCACTCGATCAAGAGTTCAAAATACAATCATGAATATGCCAACTGTGCGGCTTATAGGATGGAATGATTTGTTGATAAGTCAACCGCTGGGATGTAATTCGTGTCTTTTGGCTTGATCTGTGCTAGCGATTGGTCTCTTGAAAGTGGATGGGTGATGGTGCAATAATGAGCTCCGCCTGGATGATGGCGTCGCTCTAGAAGCTTATCTTTGGTGATCTGGGAGTCGTCTGTCAGTCCAACATCTTGCATGATCTTTGTGGTGGTGCAAGGGTCGTAACTCCTCAATTCGTGATTTCCTCTTAATCCTTTGCTAGTCTCGAATAGTCTCCAATGCTATATGCTAACCCTCTGGAATAGTGATGTCGTCTTGTTGTAGAATGATCGTTGGTGTTGACAAAATGATGGAATAACCTGTGAATGATTACTGGCTAGAGCTAGAGGCTCGGCCTGATCGAAATACTTGTATTCCACTATCCCGATGTCTAGCAATGTTGCCTGGTGATCACACGATTCAGTGGTCCATTTCTGAGTGTCTCGATCTTTAAGTCACAAGCAAGCCTGGATGAGCGAATGATAGAGGGAAATGATGCAAACACGAATCTTCCCAAGCTGAGTCTATGCACCAACCTAGGTTCCAGCGTGTGAGAGACTATGTCCTCACCGATAGTCTAGAAAGAGATAACTCCAAAACTTGTGATGATGAAACAAGAGATTGATCTTCAATAAATATTGATCTAACATGCCAACAAGAGGATGTCGGCCAGACCAAATCAAAAAAACAAAAGAAATTAAATTTAAATTAGGATTGGCGCCTCAAGAGAGTCGACCGCACATTATTTATTTTATTAATATTTTATTAGTGTTTAAAAATCCTATTGCCTTCAAGTCGGCCCAGAATTCATTTCAAGTACGGGACATTACAAACTGCCACAGGTAACCAACAAATCAGCAACTCCATGTTTCACTACTTACTAGCTAATTCTGAGATTTATTCATTGGCATTCTATTTTAATAAATAACATGCATCTTTCCTCAAACCTTAAGGAGATACAAAGATCACTTTCCAGTTTCCATAAAACCCTTTTAAAAAATCCATCCCTGCTTGAAAATTGCTTCTTTCAAAATCAATGAAATTTTTGATCTTGTATATTGAGGACTTCTATAACAGAAATCCATGGTGAACAATGATAGGCATTCTTGCAAGATCTTTGTAAGTTTGTAACCTTCAGTTAAATTTCTCAAACTTCACATAACTTAAAAACAAAAGCTCAAGTGAGCTGCTCAACTGATGAAAATTGTTAGTCTTCAATGTCAAATCTGACCTTTGTCACAGGGAACTTCTTCTCCTCCTATTCCCAAATAAAAATGCTTTGGAAGTAAAAACTTACCGGAAATGACATAAAATTCCAAGCTGTGGGTGTTTTCTGAACATTCTGTCCATTTGCTTTAGTGCAATAACAGAGCTACCGACTTTTGTAAGAATATAAAACCAGAGGATATCTCAATCATGTCCCTCAATAATTAAGATGACCAATTCAAAGAGGACACAACTTGTTAAGGTAATGAATATGACACCAATACCAACCCGTTAGTTGCATAATGATAGAATGTCAAGCAACAGAGATGACTCATTTGTTAGTCATGTACTCTTGAAAACATTTTTAGTTTCACCAATTTAGCTGCTTAAAAGAAAACAACATAAGGTGAAAGAAAGTGTCAAATAAAAGGAAAGACGTTGGTTTTTTTTTGCTAATTTGCAATTCTTGAGGAAAATATTTCTTATGATAATTGATTATTGCTGTTTTTTAGCTAGTTATATTACTGCTCTTTTTATGCTTCAGCCTTGCATATGAGCTCTTCACCTGTAGGTAGGATGATAGTAACTCTTCTTCTTGTTCAGGATTTTTCAAACATAAGAACACTGCCAACAACCATAAAGTTACCTCTTGAAAACATTTCTAACTTCACCAATTTAGCTGGTTAAAAGCAGACAACATAGGGTGAAAATCAAGTGAAAAATGAAAGCAAAGACATTTTTTTTGGCTAGTTGGCAGTTCTTGCGGAAAATACTTTTCATGACAATTGATTATTATTGTTTTTTGGTTAGTAATATTACCTTTCTTTTCATGCTTCAGCCTTGCATATGAACTCTTCACCTGTAGGTAGGACAATAGTAACTCTTATTTTTCAAGATTCTTCAAACATAAGAAAGCTGCCAGCAAACATATAGCTACATAAAGAGACAATGAAATCTTGACATCCTAATAAACTACAGAACTATACCTTCAGAAATTACTATTGCTAGACAGAAATGCATAGTAGAATTGACTTCGTTGCACTTTTGTTCCTATACACAAATATGCACAATGCCATATTGCAAAGAGAGGTCTTGCAAGAAAACAGTGTTCCACGGGGATGCGTCCCCCCCAAAAATCCCCGTGTTTCCTAGACAGGGACGTCTCGGAGACTTGGGGACTTGGGGGGGACGTCCCCCCACCAGCCCACCACCATCCCAGCACCATCCCACCACCAGTGTCACTGTCTCCAAGATGACGCTAGGACTTCGAGGATGCTGGGGTGTCCTCAAGACGTCTAGGGGACTCCTAGTTGCCTCCAAGATGTATTATTCTTATACTTATACATCTTTTTATAACTATTTTTTCAAGTACTATATGTATTTCAGCACCTTGTTGCTCCCCCACCAACGTCCCATCGCCGTCCCCCTGCCACCCACAAACTTAGACCCCTCGTCCCTGCGTCCCTGAAACGCGTCCCTTGTCGTCCTTCCGTCCCTGTTCTTGAAACCCCGTGGAACACTGCAAGATAGTGAGTTGTTCAAACCATAATATCTTCTCCGCTAGCTAATAGACACCCATATCACTAGTTCCATGATCCCTTTTAAGAAATGTTGATGGTAGATGGGAGGAGAAGACAGGGTAACCTGTAATCTCCAAAGATTTCTTCACTGGCTCCTGCCAGTCCAAACCACTTTTATGCTAACATCATCAACCCTACATCAAAATCTACTTTGCCGTTGAGGGTTCTACACATCCCTTTCTGCCATAAATACTCTTAACTAGTGGTTCTTTTGGAACCTCCTCAATGGTTTTTGTAGCCTGAGTTATATTTCATAGCTCTTAGTTTTTAAGGATTTTGGGGTTTACCCATTTTTGCTAAACTTCTGCTTGTTTTCTCTTGTAGTTGTTTAATCTCCTTTTAATGGGGGCATTTTTTGAAATCCGATTGCTGGTGTTACCTTTTTGATTGTACATGGGAGTCCTAGTTATAATTTGAAAACAATATATGCTTTCTTCCTAGATGTAAAAACATCATTAAAAACCTAAGTATGTATTGAAAACAGTGATTACATGATGCCTGAAAACATTGCCAACTTAAACGAATTCAAGAAACCCAAAAATTTCAAGAAGGTAATTATGAGTTGTAAAGCATACCCACACAATCTACACGCCTATAGATAGAACTATTCAAGCCACATACTGCAATCAGTATTCATCTCAATCATTCTAACATTTCTTCAAAAAGGTAACTTAAAATGGCCAGGTTGTGAATTACAGAGATTAAGTTTCAATCTTAAAAAGCTCACACAGTTAGTTAATAAACAATTAGGTGTCTGAAATACAAGCCAAAACAATTTGAAATATAAAACCATCCCTAATAGTAATACTATTTTCTAATTACCTTTACCTAATAGTAATACTATTTTCTAATTACCTTTCATAAAATGCTTCATATATTTACTTTTGCTCTCATTTATGAGTATTTGATTCGTCTCAAATGTCATTGGGACAAAACTTCTGTTGTGAACCTCACATAAAATAATAGAAATGCTACAATCTATTGAGAAATGATCAAACCTTTAAGGTAGGTAAACACCGTAAAATAGCTGCTTTGAGGGGAAAACCTCCTATAGAGCATAAACTTGAATTACAATATTCCAAGATTGATGTTTTACACTTCATAAGCCCTTAAAATACTGAGTCTTGTTAGAGACAACTATTACTATCCCATGCATGTAAGATAATTACTTTATTCTAATTAACTAGTGGGATGACTTACAAAGCATATGCACCCACGCCTTTATTTTTTATCCCTGCATTTATTTAATAGTACATAATACACCATGATACCATATCTCTAGGTACAATACATTCTCTTTCACTTAGCATGTTTTGTCCTCAAAACATGGGAAGAAACACATAATAGTCAACTACATAGAATGTAACAAAATATGAGCTTTATAATAACTCATTTACGTTACATAACAAAACATATTATCACTAAAGCTTGAAGAACAAGTTGAAACTCGTCCATGTATCTTCTTCTTATTCTGCTTCTTTTTTCTTTGATTGTAGATGACTCTCATAAACATGTGATCAAAATGATTCACTGCTTATTGAGATGAGGAAAATAAAACTCGTGGAACAACATTGATACCAAATGGAAGATCAAAGAAATTATTGTCTATTGAAACAAAATCCCTTGCCATATCATCTTCATTGGTGAACTTATCATAAAAATAAAAGAATATCATCAAAAGTAGGCTCAACATAATTTTCTTCATGTAGAGGAAATTCTTCAAAGAGAAGCTCAAATAAAGTACTTTCACCCAACTGAAATAAATCCTCATACCATTCTATGTAGTGATCATCCAAATCTTGCCATGCATCTATTTCATTTTCATATTCCCTTTCCACATATGAATGAACAATAGATGTAGGATAATCAACCTTATATTTATGAGAAACATCTTTAAGTGCATTCAATCCTTTTCCATATGCCTTCATTAATTTCATAACTTTAGCTAGATCAACCTTAGGAATCTCCATGAAATCTAGGGTTTGAGAAATCTATTTTTCTTTCACAATTCTGAAAAGAAAATAATATAGAAAAGTAAATTTAAATATTTTTATCCATTTGAAAAAAAAAGAAAACTAATTTAATTTTCTCACCTAGATTGCAAGCTATGATTCTTTTTTCAAAAATCATGCCTCAAATTTCTTTGAGAAATCAAAATCGCAAGGTCAATTTCAGATCACCATGTCTTCCTTCATATTAATCCAAATCTTTAGTGGAACCACTTTTTGGAAAGCTTTCGAAGTCCTCTTTCCAATGAATTTAGAATTTCCTTTTTTGAAGACTTGTGTGAGGCACGTAAACCTCTATAATAAATTTGGCCTTAATGGACAAAACCAGCAACAAAAAATTCTTCCCACTTTTTTCTATAAAAAGCTTTGATACTAGATGTTACAAATCTCACATAGGATAATAGAAATGCTGTAATATATATTAAAATATCAAACTCTTAAGGTAGATAATACCATATAAGTGTGGGGTCCCATGGAGGGGGGCTTCCTAAAAAGTTTCAATGGGTGCTTCTGAGAATTTTTAGGAAATTTTTAAAGCTAGTGGTCCCATGAACTTAGTAGCACAGTTCAGCTTAAAATATTAAGCGCCAAATTTTAAGAAGCTG
The DNA here is from genome assembly GCA_007258455.2 of Sequoia sempervirens. Classification (NCBI taxonomy): domain Eukaryota; kingdom Viridiplantae; phylum Streptophyta; class Pinopsida; order Cupressales; family Cupressaceae; genus Sequoia; species Sequoia sempervirens. Next base: position 7,845 of record VDFB02331924.1, read on the forward strand.
GTGATCCCATGTGTTAGTTTTATGATTAGGTAGTGCACAGAATTTAATTCAAAATAATCACACAATAACACAGCAGATACCCTAGGAAAACCCTGCACTTGAGGGAGAAAAACCCAGCAACAATATATCACTTATATATTGAATCACAATGAGAAACTCCTTTACAATATAGGCCGATAATGAGGCCAAGATAAATCACCACAAGCTGATGCTATCACAGAATCAATCACATGTAATATGCTAATGATGAACTACAGCCTTCATCAATATCGAACTGCTCTTATGAAGAACTCGCACTTGAGACAAATGAGAATGGAATAAGTCGATGATGTGTATGAATGAATATGAGGAACAATGGAATGCATCAAACATATATATACAACTGAGTGGAAGGGTCGTGTCTCTCCAAGACAAGTCGGCCTGAATAGAAGGATGTGTCTCTTCAATAAATCATGACCAATCGAAACTCTTCAAGGAGTCTGCCTCATAGCAAATTGTGCCTCCTCACAAAATAAATAATATCATTATTTAATAAATGACGCATCATGTCTAATCGCTTCCACCATCCAATTAAATAGCGATAAGCTATTATTTAATTGTCTTCTCTTACGATCGGCTAGAAGATTATAAAGATGCTATAACATCAACACCATGAACTTAGTTGCTGCTGTGCACACACTGTTCACGGCTACTCTGGATGGAGTGTATTATAATTGTAGAGATAAAAACAAGTAAATACATGACATTTTCCCTCCAATTGTTTTTTGCGGGAATCTAAAAGTTGAGATGATTGACAAATGGCAGATAAAATTCCTAAACTATAGGGGCAATCTCCAGCTCCACCCCATTTTCACCCCCTCAAATCTACAGTCCTAAAAGGTAGGAGCTGCTATTCTTCAGGAAAAGATTCCAATTAATCCTATAGTATTTTTTTTTTTTGACTTCAAGAGACTCCTGCTCCTTAAAAGTAGATCCTAAAGCCCCCCCATGGAACCCCTTCCTTATAGTCACTTCGAGGGGGAAAACCTCCTATAGAGCATAAATTCCAATTACAATATTCAAAATTGATGTTTTACACTTATTAAGACCTTACAATATAGTCTTGCTATAAACAACTACTGCTGTCCTGTGCATATGAGATGAACACTTTACTCTAATTAACTAGTGGGAAAACCCCCACCTTTTTATTTTTTACTACAACATTTATTTCATAGTACCTAATACACCACAATACCAATCTCTAGCTACATTATAACTTTGAGGGTGAAACAATTTCTCTTTCATATATTTCTTGTGTTCCATGGGGTTGTGTCCTTGACCCTCAAACCCTCGTCCTCATCCCCAGTGTTTCAAGTATAACTAGACAGTAGGGGATGTCCCCTAGTTGTCCCCAAAAGCAATTTTTCCAGAAACGTTTTGAAAATGCATCCTCCAGTGTAAGTGTGCCAGGGAACCATTGGGGACTTAAGAGGTCATTGATGATCAAGGGACATTAGGGCCCTTGTGTTGTGATCACCATGCAGTGTTAGAAGTAACTTCCAGCGATATCCTCTTGATAATAAATTAAATGATAGCATGATGCTATTTAATTTATTCGAATTCAAGAGGCGCGATTCTTATGAAGAGATTTTTTATTAAGCAACAAACATTAAATGAATAATACATCATTTGTATTTTGGCCGACCTCCCTTCATTGGCGCGATTAATTAAAAGAAGATATATTTATTATATTTGGCCGACTTGTATCAAGAGAAGGGTGGTGACTCTTCAAAGATGTATAAATAAGAGTTCGCCTTTCCTCATTCATCATAAAGTAAGTTCGAATTATCATTTTATGCAAGTGCGAATTGTTCAAGAGCAGGTTGCAAATTCTTCTAGGGCAGAATTGGATCTTAAGGAGAGGCAGATTATTATCTGTCTTTGCATCTTGTATAGGTGCTGAATATTGGCCTTGTGACTGGCCTCATTGTAAAGAGAATTGTTGCTCTATTTATATATATAAGAGAGATCTTTGTTGCTGGGTTTTTCTCCCTCAAGAGGAGGGTTTTCCCAGGGTATTTACTGTGTTGCTGTGTCTGATTTTGAATTAATTTTCTGTGTATATAACTGTTCATTAAAATTTACATGGTATCAAAGCGGGTTTGAGAGGATCGTGATTAGATTATTGCTAATCAACATACCCTATTTGTTCACTTATCTACATCAGTCAAGATGGTGAATGGTTTGAAGGTTGAGGATAGACTCGAAGGTGTATCTAACTTCACTTCATGGAGATTTAGGATCATGCTTACCTTGCGTGAAAATGACTTGGGTGTGTTCGTGGAGTCTAGCGCTTCTGAACCTGAGGAGGAAGAAGAAAAGTTGCAGTGGGTGAAGAAAGACATTAAAGCAATGAAGATATTGGTTGATTCCGTCAAGGATCATATTGTTCCTATCATCTCTAAGTTGAAGACAGTGAGAGATATGCTCAAGACCTTGGAAGAGATGTACGAAATCAACAATACCAGTCGTGCACTTGCACTAAAGCATCAATTGCATCATGTGAAGATGTCAAAGGGAGAATCTGTTATTGCATACTTCATGAGGATTTCAGATTTGAGAGATCAGCTCTCTACAATTGGGCATATGGTTGATGACAAGGATCTGACTATGCTCGCTCTCAATGGGCTGCCTTTGTCTTGGGAATCATACATTCAGGGAATCAGTGCAAGGTCAAAATTGCCTAAGTTTGATCGTCTCAGATTTGATTCCATTCAAGAGGAATCAAGGTTGATGGTAAAGAGAGTTGGTCAAGAAGTTCAAAGAATGAAGACATTCATGTTCTGCTTCCCATGCTTCAAGAAGAAAGATGGAAGGAAAGGATTCTTCAAGAGGAATCGGGACAAGGGAAAGCGGTGATGCACCTCCATTCAAGAAGAAGAGGGATATGTCAAGATTCAATGTTTTAGGGTGCAAAGTTTGGAGCGCCGCCAAGTATTATGCAACTAGACCTAACAACAAGTTACGTTCGCGAGATGTTGATGATGCTTCTCCACAAAGGATTCAAAGTGAATATTTG